>JASANA010003395.1:0-14619 GCA_030248095.1 Ptycholaimellus sp. GST1_10 | reverse complement strand
ATATTTCCGGAGGAGAAATATGGCTCGGGCTGATGGGAAGGCTGGAAGGGATGGAAGTTGTTGATGGTGGTCTGTTGTAGCATGTACGCTGACGACAGAGACGATGGAGGGCCGCAGCGGTAAGGGCTAGGGCTTGGAGACTGGTTCGATGGGAAGGCTGGGGCTGAGGAGAAGAAGTGACTGGTCTGGTGGAGGGGGTCGGGTACCTCCTCTGATCCTCCCCCCCCACTCCGCCAAGTGGAGGGGAGGTGGTGATAGGGTGGAGAAGCGGGGAAGGATTGCCAGGCTCCTGTGTGTAGGCCAAAGCTGGTTAGGCGGGGCCTGTCTCTCTAGAGCGCTGGTGGAAGAGCTTCAACTTCATTTATCACCATTAGGCTTCCAAGGAAGCCTCCTCTTGTGAGCCACCAGTGCATGTGGAAGAAGGGTGGGTAGGGCTGACAAATGGGGCAATTAGGTGGAGATAGGGGGATCATTAAACAATCCTGGCATTGAGGCAATGGGGCCGAGGCCACTTTTTGCGCGGGCGCAAAAGGAGCAGGGGGTGGTGGCAGTGCGGAGTCATTAGTTGTCCATGCTTTGCTGCTCCTTGGAGGATGCTTTTTCTGGAGGGGACAAAAAAGAGGGGTGTGGTGGCAGGCCGGGTCATTAATCGCTCTCAGTTTGCCGCTCCTTGGAGGCTGCTTTTTGTGGCAGGTGCAAAAAACATAGGCCTGTGGAGGGAGGAGCAATTAGTTCACCTGCTCTCTTCTTGCCACCCTTCTTGCGAAGACTGGTGGAGCAGGTTCCTGATAGCGTAGGCAGGGGGGGGGGGTTTGCAGGGGAGTGTGTGTGGCGCGCTGAAGAGTGGAGTGTGCAGGAAGTGGTGTAGGCTGGAGGGGGGTTGTGGGGTGCCAAATAGTAGGTAGGAGGGCTGGGCTGGCAGCGAGGTAAGGCGAAGACTGAATCTGACTGAGTAGTTGAGGCCAAGTCTAAGCTGGCCAAGAAGCTGCTGCCATGCATTTTACACATTGTCGAAACAGTCGTAATATGCAGCTCTGATCCAATTTTGAGTAGTTGGTTTCTCTGAAGCAGCTACTTGAGGCTGTCGAAACGGAGGTTAGTAGTCTACATTTGTCGGATCAGCCATCTATTTGGCTGCGAAGCAAACTCCAAGTAGCCTGTTCGTGTCGAATCAGCCGCCTGTTTGGCTGCAAAGCAAACTTTAAGTAGTCAGTTCGTGTCAAATCAGCCACCTGTTTAGCTGCGAATCAAACTCTGGGTAGCCTGCACTTTTAGTCAGCCGTCAGTTTGGCCACGAAATGGACCCTTAGTAGTCCGCACTTGTGGAAGTCAGCCACTTGTTTGGCTGCGAAGCAGACTCCTCGTAGTCTGCACTCGTCCAGTCAGCTGCCTGGTAGGCTGCGAGGCAGACTCCTATTGGTCCGCACTGATGAGATCAGCCACCTGCTTGGCGGCGAAGCAGACTCCTCATAGTCTGCGCTTGTCCAGTCAGCTGCCTGGTAGGCTGTGAGGCTGACTCCTATTGGCCCACACTGACAAAATCAGCCACCTGCTTGGCTGTGAACCAGACTCCTCATAGTCTGCACTCGTCCAGTCAGCTGCCTGGTGGGCTGTGAGGCGGACTCCTATTGGCCCACACTGATGAGATCAACCACCTGCTTGGCTGCAAAGCAGACTCCTCGTAGTCTGCGTTTGTCAAATCAGCCACCAGGTAGGCCTTGACTGATGCTGAGGGTTTATTGTTCCGTTCTCCTTCACATGTTGATTACCAGCCACCTGGTAGGCTGGGCACATTCGTGGCCACCTGGTAGGCCTGCGCTGGCATGAATTCTGAGCTCATCAGCACAGAGTCCCGTAAGACAAATTCGCTCTCCTCTGCATCCTCCTCCCATCCGTCAATGGCTCAAGGTGGCAAAAGGCATACTAGGCCTTTGTAGAGTAACTAATGGGCCACTGTGCCTCCGAAGAGAGAAGGAACGAGGGACTTTGCCAGTCCCTCACATGATGCCGCTCCCATGTCGGTCGTCCCAGCTATGATTCCTGCCGTTCTCCCGCCTCCTCAGCAGATGGGCAGAGTGGAGCAGGGCATGCCCTTGCAGTCTTTCTGCCTCCCCCCCCATAAGGGTGACAGATAAGAGTAGCAATAGGCTGAGTAGGGGTTGCCCGCTGGCTCTTAGTAGCTCTTAGATGGGGCTTTTCGCAGGCATCTGAATTTGCAGGTCAAACTGCAGTCGGAGTCCACAGAGGAAGGCTGCTGTGAGTGAATTGCTAGTGACAGATGCTGTGTCATTGCCGTTCTCAGGTCTGCAGTCGGAGTCCACAGAGGAAGGCTGCTAGAGATGAGAAACTTGGCTGAGGCTTAGTCCTACTGTTTGCCAATTCCCGTTCGCAGTTGGAGTCCACAGAGGAAGGCTGCTGAAGGGGAATTGCAGGGACAGATTGACTCATGATACAGTTGCTGCTGTTTGTTGCCTCCCATCCACAGTTGGAGTCCACAGTGGAAGGCTGCTGGAGCAGGAGTGCAGGGACAGTTTGAACTCCTGGTGGCCATTGGCCTGTGCCTGCCGAGTCAGGCTGAAGAAGACGAGGTGGTTGTTGGCCTGTGCCTGGTTCATGTTGCAGTTGAAGGCGGCCCGATTGCTGCTGAGCTCGATGAACTAGGCCATGTAGAAGGCGATGGCCAGAGGCCTGTGCCAGGCGCATTTCAGTTCTTTGAAGCTGGAGAGCTGGGAAGGAATGTGCTGGCCGTTGAAGAACCTTGATGCATCATTTCGTTGACAACCAATCAATTGGTGATGAATGATGGAAGGTCAATGGGCATCTGGAGGCTGTAGGTGGAGACCAAGATGCCATAGCCGATGCAGATTTGTGCCGTTAAATTGGTTGGCAAATCTTAGTGAGACACAGAGTAGAACCAAAGTTCCGTAGATATCTTCTCTTATCCGTTTTTAGGATAATAGAAGCATAGAATAGGAATTCGCTGAATTTATTTCATTAAAGTAATACTTTAATGCTGGAGTTGGTGATATCTTGAAAGGCGTAATCGATACTGCTCCTTCCAGGCCTCTTTGAGGGATAAAAGGAGGAGAAAGGTTTGCAGATGATTGCCGGTGTCCATCTGTACGCTGACCAAGTGATGTTTGTTGGAGGAGGTCTGGGTCTCTCAGAGCTCCGCAAAGGATGCTTGGGGGTATAGGTGGAGAGGGGGTGAGGGAATGTTGGGAGACTGTCGGCATCCATCTGTGCGCTGTCCAAGTGGCGCTGGCTGGAGAAGCTCTGCATCTCAGAGATGCCCAGCAAGGCATGCTTGGCGAGGCAGGGCACACTTGAGGCCAATCTTGTCCTGTAGAAGTTGGAAGTGGGTGGGGCTGAGAGGTAAAGGGAGGGTGCTGTGAAGACTTGCAGATACGCCGGCAGTGCGAAATGCAATGATCTCAAAGCGGTGATAGAAGAGGCTAGTCTTCAGCTCCCATCCTTAGGAGAAGAGGAAGAGTGTAGAGGGTGTAAGGGCTGTTGGCGTCCATCTGTGTGCTGTATGCGTGGTGCTGGCTGGAGAGGCTCTGCATCTCAGAGAGGTCCAGCTAGGCGCACTTGGCATAGAAGAACACACTTTTTGGCCTATCTTGATCTGCCTCAGTGAAGAAGGGGATAGAGGGTAGATGGAGGGTGTCATGAAGACGTGCTGAATGCACCGGTGGTTAGAGAGACGATGTTCTTGTAGCGGCGGTAGCTGAAGCAGGTCTTTGGCATCCGTTCCTATGAGGAGTAGAGGGAGGAGGGTAGTTTGAGGATGCTGTTCATGATGATGTCAGCGCATTTGATGCAGGCGCTGTCCATCTGTCTGAGGCTGTGCTAGAGCTTGGCCAATTGACTGGCCTTGCTGTCCAGGTTTAGGTTCAGGTTCAGGTTTTGGGTACCCTTCTCTCTCACCCGGCAGCAAAAGTAGAGGCAGTGAGGGTTAAAGATGAATGGAAATGGACGCAAATTGCGGCAGTGCAAAAGGCAGACTGTCTAAGGTGGGCAATGCTTAGGCGCCTGTCACTGGAGGGGCTGTGAGGCTTTGAGGGGATGAATAGAGGTGGACGCATACGTTGGCGGTGCGAGAGGCAGGCTGTTTAAGCTGGGCAGTGCTGAAGTGCCTGTCACATTGGTGGGCGCAAAGGTCGTTGGCCATATTCCAGGGCAGGCTTGCGAGGCTTGAGCAGCATTCACAAGGGAGCCTGGGCCGGAGGGTAGGAGGCCTTTGCTGTTTATTAGTTGGCATCGAAGAGTAGGGGCCTTCCAAGATAGGAGAAAGTATTAGACTTTCTAGTTGCTTCTGTCGACGGTGAAAGTTGACGATTCTGAGAGTGGTGCTAATGTTCTGCAGCCCCCGATGACACTAGCCAACTGCTTTGGTTGACGGGTGCTGAGCTTGAGAGGCGGGCGGCAGTTTACCGGCTAGCGCAGCATCGGCTTTCAGAAGGCCGCTCCAAAGAGGCTCTGATGAGTTGCGTATACTTGGCATTTAGTTCAACTCTCGTCTCTTTTGGAGCCATCAAGAGAAGCGTAGACAGAGTTTGCAGATCTCAATAGATAGTGCAAAGTCTGTGCGACAACGAATTGATTGTAGTTGGCCAATTCGTTGGCGGAGTGGCCAAAGCCGTAGAGGAAGCTGTCCATGTAGGCCAGGTACACCACCGACCTCTTACTGCTCAGCCTGGCGGGCAGAATGAGTGGGAGGGTGTATGGCAGGAGACCCTTTTGAAGTCTGAAGGGGACGTCTTCCTGGAGGCTGAACTTCATGGCGCTGAATGCGGACAAGCCGGCACAGACGTTATGGTGGAAACCATCCATGTTTCCGTAGGCCTTGTACACCACCGACCTCTTACTACTTGGATGCAGTAGCTGAAGAGGGCATTAGTGAAGGCTCTTTATGGACTGAAGGGGGCATCTTCCTATAGGCAGAGCTTCATGGTGCTGTGCGCGTTCATGGAGATGCCGGAGTTGAAGATGACGTAGGAGCTGAACTGGTTCTGCTTGATGCAGGAGCGGAGGGTGGGCAGCAAGCAGTAGCTGCAGGCAAACAAGACGGAGTCCGGGGGCCAGTAGTTGTAGCTGATGGCAGACTGTAAGTGGCAGAGGCAGCAGTCAAATCCGTCCAGCATGCCATACAGATTGTGGTCCACAATGTTCAGGTTACAGTGATGGCCGTCCAGGAATCCGTAGCGAAAGCAGTGGCAGTTGTCCAGTTAATGGTGGTGGAAGCCGCACTGAAGGTCCAGGATGGCGCAGCCAATGCCATCCAGGGAGCCCAGCTTGCAGTGACTGGAACTGAGCAGGTTGCAGCTGACGCCATCCAGCAAGTTGTTGCTGAAGCCACACGGGTAGTCCAGGTTGGCGATGCGGATGCCGTCCAGGATGTCCAGCATGCCGTAGCTGAAACTGAACAGGTTCCCATGGAGACTGTCTGCAATGTTGCTGTGGAAGCTGAGGCAGTAATCCAGAAGCTATGTTGTCTTCAATGGATGGGCAGAAGGAGGAGGCGTAGATCTTGAGAGACCCTTTGTGGCCAATGTTGTTGTCGGAGTGTACGCAGAGGGTGAAGACCTCGAAGGCATTGCACTCTCAGTTGACGCCGTCCATGAATCCGTCCTTCTGGCTGTTGAAGAGCAAGCTGGGGTTGCAGATGACCGGCAGGCTGTAGAAGCCACAGTGAGTCAGCCCACTCGGCTATGCCTGTTCAGGTTTTGGCAACTATCAAAGAATAGAGGCCGATTCTAAATCAGTTTCTCAGCTTGTCATCCAGTTTCTTGTTCAAAGATTCACTTAATCATAGGAGATTAGTAAATCTTGACAAGCGATGTTGGAAGACAGTGGCTGATTCTGAATTGGGCTGGTCATTTCTTCAGCAATGCTTGAAAGTTTACAAATCCGAAAGGATTTCATAAGCGGCGTTGGCCGGCAAAGATTGCAGTGGGCAGCAATGAGTTTTGAAACTGGCTGGAGCCAATTTTGAACTCTAGCAGCGAAGACAGATATTCCGCTGGTCAGCTGGCAGCTGTTGGCTGACGAAGGTTGCAGCGGGCAGCAGTGCATTGAAAACTGGCCGGAGCCAATTTTGAACTCTAGCAGCGAAGACTGAGTTTCTGCTGGTTGGCTGGTAGCTGCAGGGCATTTCAAAATCTGTCCAAGGATAATGAAATTGCTGACGGCGGTGCTTGTGTGGATGGCATGAAAAAATAACTTTGCAGTTAATTTTCAATGCCCAAGCAGTGAAGTTGATTCAGTGCCGACGTAGACTTAGGCTGGCAGCAGTGGAGAATTTTCAGAACCCATTTAAGGATAATGAAATTCTGTCGACGATGCTTGGAGACAGCATGAAAAGAAACTTTTCAGTTAATTTTCAATGCCAAGTAGCGAAGTCGAATCTTGTCTCGATCATCAGCGTAGAATGATTTCGCAAATCTGCATAGATGGATTGCAAATCATAGAAGTGGGTTGGTGTTGAAACGGAACTTTTCAGTATGCTTTCGGACCTGGCACAGCGGAATATGGTAGCAAAAGTGCTGATTGACGTCATCGATGATGCTGGATGATGTATAGAGTTTCGCAATATCCTTTCAAGGATAGTGTAAACTTGACGCTGCAATGTTGCTGCTGAAGAGCGGACATTGAAAATAGACTTGGAAGTCAATTTTCAACTCCTTGCAGCATAGCCACAGATGTCGTATGTCGATCAAAATTTACAAAGCCAGCTATGGCTGAGTGAATTTCTGTCGCTGCAGGTGAGCTTGTCTGGCAGCAAAGCAAATGGCTGTTGATTGCAGGCTGTTTTTGGTTTGCTGTCCTGTCGCGGTAGATCGGTGCCTTGAGCATTTGACTTGAACGCCATTGTTAGAAGGCATCAAGATCAAAGGCTGAAGTTGTCGGAAGGGCGCTGTCAGTGGAAGTTGCGCTGGGCATTGTAGTAGTCGTTGTAGAGGTGGTGGATGGGTTGGTACAGCTTGATAAACCAAGCTCTCTGCGCACCAAATGCTGTGGTGTGTTCAGTGGGAACGTAGCGAGGATCTCTTTAGTCGTTTGGCCCTGAGTAGGGAAAAGGCGACAGGGAAGGCCTGGTAGAAGTCCATGAAGACCAGATTTGCATCTATGGTTGTTTGGTATCAAATCGTATCTATTTTTTGAGCCACTTTCATATCTAGACTCAAAATTAACTTAAAACATTGCCACTGGGCAGCATATGTTTTTATGATTATTACAGTGCACCATATGAAATGGTCAGTGAAATGAAATGGTCAGAAATGGTCAAAAAATTTTTTTTCAAAATTTCAATAGTTTATAGACAGGTTTTCTGTAGTTTTTTGCAAGGATTCCGAATCTGTGCCTGTTTTTGCCCTCCGAGCATCCTAGCAAACGCTATTAAAGATTTTGATTTTTTTTGTAAGGATTGCCCCTTGCATTCAATCAAATTTCCAACCTCAATTTCGGCATAAAGGAGGCCAAAAATCAAATTTCTGGACCCACCATGCCACCCTACAGGGTCGATATACTATAGTGATGTTGAGACTGGAGCCCCAGATATTACCAATCCCCATGCTGAGCAGAACGTACAGCGGATGGTGCACGGCGGACAGCAGATGGATAATGGTCGGACACTTTTTAAAAAATTTTTTGGCCATAATTTGCCCAATTCTCAATCAAATTTGGCAAAAAAAAATTTTAATTAAAGCTCTGTGTTTGCTGCATCCGATGAACCTACTCACAGCTCTGTAAATTGCCCGTGGAATATTTGGCAGGCAATCATATTTTCAAAATCCATAATAGGGTTGATCCTTGGCTGCACTAGCCAGCAATCCATAATAGGGTTGATCCTTCCGCTCTGCTCGCACGGCCCCAATTATGAATAAATACATGAGGCCCAGAGATCCGGGGAATGGGGTGGGGGAAGAAATGAATACCTACTATCGTCCATTGAATAGATGCGGAGGAGAAGGAGGAGAAGGAGTTCGGACAAATGGTTTTGAGCATTTTTCTAATCATTGCAGTCACTTTTGGGCAATTTCACGCGAGTTTTGGTCAATTCGAAGATATATATACAATACAACTTGAGCAGCAAATAGGTAAATTGAGCTATATGCCTGTAGAAGTGTAAAGCGCTCAGCGGTCACCTATCGCGCTTTGCTTCATATACTTGTTGAAATCTGGAATACCGGCTTATTGAGTCTATCGAATCCTGCCTCTTAAGATGAGGGAAGACTGACTTTTTAAACAATAAATCTGCAAATTCGTATTATGACAACTTACGTTTTGTAGGTGTTGCCGTGAACACGATTACTGCTATGGTAGAGCAATCAATTATGGAGGTTGTAACTCAATTTCAGTTTACTTCAAGACCTACTCATATACATGCGAGAAAAATCATCGCCCCGTATGTGCTGGTAACTGCAACTAGCTTTTGCTAAATAGCTAAATCGCTAATTAACTGACTTTGATTGATATTTTGTGACTGTGGAGCAGGCCAAAAGACTGCACTGCTGTTTCCAGATGACATAAGAAGCTGAATCTGATAGGCATAAAAAGCTGATGGTCAGTTCCAAAAATCGAAGCTGTCCCAATGCGAATGAATTTGTGCCAGCTTTTAAGGCAATTTAGTTGCCATCTCTGTGCAACCAACCGTTTCTCCAAATATGGCTTTGTTGGAGAAATATGGCCCATTTTGTAAAATGCACTTTTTTGCAATTCGATTTTATCATAAGTCATTTTGAATAACGTTATTTTGAAAACTCGTATATTTCAACTATTTAATTTTGACATCAAAAAACTAATTTCTGAAACTTGTCAAAAAAATCAAGGACGGCATTATTACCATGTTAAAATTGAGGTTTTTGCGGTCATTTTGATATATAATACTTGTGGTTTGGCTTTGTTACCACCGCAACTTTTTTCAGTCGAAAATTTGCGCTCACTGATCAATGCCATGTTAAAGCATAGGCGAAATTTTCGGAAAAAATTTTTGTCTCAGATTTCGATTTTTAATACCTAATTTTCTTCTTTAGGACCCAATACACCCTACTGCCACATTGGTTTGACAAGTTTTAGATCCAAATAGGTCAATAATTAATCCACCATTTCCTATGCTTAAGAGGCGTTTTGTGAGAAGAGCACGAATGGCCCAAGGGCCGAGACCCATGGCCTTCTTACCCCCCCTCCATGATGGGAATCAAAAGTCAAATATATGGGAAGTAAAATTCATAAATATACTTGGGGTCGAAACTCAATATCCAGGTCAGGACAGCTCTGCCAAGTTAGAGCTCCAAATTTGGAGTTTTTGGTGATTTTTTTTTCTCATATAACTGAAATTTCAGACTCGATTATTTCCCAAAAAGTTCTCAAGTTGGGGTATGGATCGATTTGTCTACACGACACACACCTGTGCCAATAATTTTTAGATTTTACCTAATTATCATATTTCACCAAAAACTATACATGCCAAAAATTAAATTCGATGAGGGGAAATTTTTCTCAAAAATTTTTGGTTTAAAATTCCTGGTTTTTGACTTTGCCAATTTGTATTTTTGTAAATTTTTGGCTTCTATAAAATGTGTTTAAACTCACCATTTAGGCGGGTGAGCCAAAAAGAGACAGAGAGCCAAACATAGAACGAGAACCTGAGAACATATGCCCTATGTTATAGCATAGTGCAATTTAGTTATGTAAAAATTTTGACGCTAAAAAGAAATTTCCTACTCTTCAGGAACAATATGTTTCATTTTCCTTTTGTAAGCTTTTCACCGTAAGCCTTAGGCAGGTATTTAGCAAAAAAAATTTCTGAGTTTAAGTTTGTATACATGAAAAATCATTCATAAAGTATGCGGACAGGTCGAGAATTTGCCCTATGTTATAACATGGGACAAAATTGACTAAAAAATTTTTTGGTCCCAAATTTTGATTTTCAATGGCCTAAATCGATGCTCTGGCCACAAATACACCCAAATATATCTATTTTATGCCCAATTTCGAAATATTTTTAAATCTGATTACTTCGAGATTTTTGTCATTTGAGCCCAATTTGAACGAAAAAGTTGAAAGGCATAAATTTCACCCAACATTCAAATTGGGCATTACAATGATACAATTGGGTGTATTTGAGGCCAGAGCATCGATTTAGGCCATTGAAATCAAAATTCGGGACCAAAATTTTTTTAGTCAATTTTGTCCCATGTTATAACATAGGGCGAATTCTCGACCTGTCCGCATACTATGAATGATTTTTCATGTATATAAACTTAAACCCAGAAATTTTTTTTGCTAAATACCTGCCTAAGGCTTACGGTGAAAAGCTTACAAAAGGAAATGGAGCAGTATTGTCTTCCTGAAGAGTAGGAAGTTTTTTAGCATCAAAATTTTACATCAGCTAAATTGCCCTATGCTATAACATAGGGCATATTTCTGGTTCTCGTTATGTTTGGCTCTATATCTCTTTGGCTCACCCCTAAATGGCTAATTTGAACACATTTTCTGGACCAAAATTTCGCAAAAAATACGATGGCGAAGTCAAAAACCAGATTTTAAACCAAAAATTTTGAGAAAAATTCACTTTTCCGTGAATCGTCAAAATTTCATTTTATGGCATTGATTAGGTTTTTAGATGAAATATGATAATTTTAGGTAAAAAATCTAAAAACTATTGGCACAGGTGTGTGCAGCTAATGTAGACAAATTGATCCATACCCAACTTGAGAACTTTTGGGAAATAAATGAGTCTTAAATTTCAGTTATATGAGAAAAATCGCCAAAAACTCCAATTTTGAGACCTCTAACTTGGCAGAGCTGTCCTGACTTGGATATTGAGTTTCGACCCCAAGTGTATTTATGAATTTTACTTCCCATATATTGTACTTTTGATTCCCATCATAAAAAAGGGGGGTCAAAAAACCATGGGTCTCCCATTCGTGCTCCTCTCAAAAACCGCCTCTTAAGCATAGGCTTTCTCATGAAACTTATCTATTTTGACAAGTTTGGGCCATAACTTGGCAAAAACTGCATCAAATCCAATCATCGTTTCTTTCACTGAAAGCCCAGAACCCTTCTTCTTCATTTTAAGTAAAGCAAACCTGTGCAAAATGTACCCAGGGGGCAATATATTTGTGGTTGTTACAAAGCCCTTCTTATGGTTACAAGGGCATTTTTTGGGATCGATGCCATTTGGAATGGTTCTTGATTTATTGTCAAAAAACCTCGAAAATTAAGACCTTAAAATTCTAAATCTTTTTGAAAAATTGCATTTTACTTTTTTTTCGGTTCACAGATTTTAATCTGGAGAAAAGGAATGGCCTATTGGCCACATCCAAACGAATGAAACAGAGTACTGCGGCATGAGAAAGTGTTTGAATTGCTTAGAGCAGGTGTGTGCAAACAGAATGGGGCCCAGTCAATGATGGGTAAGTGGTAAAGGAGTCAGTGATAAACAGGTGATAAATGAAAAAAATGGTATTTTTTTGGAAAAAAATTTTGGTAGGGCCAATCCAATGAGTTGGAACTTTTTTTGACCTGTTTTCATTCATTTTTCCACCTGATTTTCCACCTGTTTATCACCTTTCCACCTGTTTATCACCTTTTTTGCCTTAAATGAAAATGATAAAAATGACCAGCCACTGGGAGGTAGGGCCAATGCAGGGCCAATGGAATCCCAAAAATTCCACCTACCCACCATTGGGCCCAGTAAAACAAGAGCAGGTGCAATGATCAACTGTTCAGCAGCTGCCGGGCCTCAGTGAAGAGTTGTGTAAACCAGACTGGGGAGAGCCTGTGTCATGAGAGGCAAGCTTCACATCATCTGCATATAACCAGCTTGAGATGTGAGGGATTTGATTCAGCCTCCAGGCTAAGGGCAGAAGATAAACATTGAAAAGAATGGAACTGGCTGCACCTCCTTGCACGATACAGGGTGTTCAACTTAACAGGCAACGCCTGACTTTGGGCGATTGCCATTGACTCGTTTTTGAATGAAATAAAAAATCCTTTGGTGGAAAGATGCTCCTAAGTGTCTAGTTTAAGGCTGTAAATTTTTTCGGACATTCGTTTCGGTACAAGCGATTAACATCGAATTTGGTGAAACATGGTATTTTTGACTTTGTTCAAGTTTTGTGCGCCAGCCGCTGCCAATGTTTTGGCTTGTTTTGTTGGGCCTCATGGATTTGGTTTTGTTGGGCCTCATTCCTCCCTCTTGCACGCGCCCAGTTCACATCACAAATCCTTCAATAATGCCTCCCAAACGTCTGTTGTCACAAGGTCCTTTCTGATGAGCTTCCACATTGTCCCAACGGAGACTCTGTGTTCCCGAGCAAGGGAGCAGATGGATCGGTCAGGTTCGCGCAGGATCTGCTTCTCCACCTTGGCCAGCAGCTGGGGCGAGCGAGCAGCTGGTTGGCGCTGGCGTGGTGGGTTGGCAAAGCTGGCGCCAGGGCCGGCGGATCCATGGCGTTTGATGACCCTCCAGACAGTCGGTCGGCTGAGACCTTTGTTGGGCAGGGCCGCGCGAATCTGGGCATTGCTGTGCCCAGCTTGGTGCAGTCTCACGATCGTGGCTCGAGTGGCCCGGGACAACAGACGTTTGGGAGGCATGATTGAAGGATTTGTGATGTGAACTGGGCATGTGCAAACCCATGAGGCCCAACAAAACAAGCCAAAACATTGGCAGCGGCTGGCGCACAAAACTTGAACAAAGTCAAAAATACCATGTTTCACCAAATTTGATGTTAATCGCTTGTACCAAAACGAATGTCCGAAAAAATTTACAGCCTTAAACTAGACACTTAGGAGCATCTTTCCACCAAAGGATTTTTTATTTCATTCAAAAATGAGTCAATGGCAATCGCCCAAAGTCAGGCGTTGCCTGTTAAGTTGAACACCCTGTAGAGGAGGTGACTGGCTGCCTGGTGGAGCTCCTGTTTCCTACTCTCACCTTAAAGCCCCGCCCCCGCATGAATACCTCTAATCAGAAACACATCTCAACCCCAAAGCCTAAGCTTCTGCAGATGTGGAGGAGCTTTGAGTGGCTTACCCGATCAAAGGCCTTGGAAAAGTCAATGAAAATCATGTCCACACCATGGCCTAAGTGAAGTGAGCTTGCTAGGTAGGCTTGGTAAGGAAGAAGATTTGTTAAAGTTGATCAGTTACAGGGTGATTCCTCCCAATTTTGTCGCTCAGAAACACTTTCATAAATATTGTCAAGAAAGACGTAGTGGCCTAATTTTTTACAGGTAAGTACCACTATCCATACTCCACATATGGACCAAAACTTAGTCTTCAACTATTTTTCTGTAAAGAATAATGGGATCCAACGTTAAACCACTTGAAAATTTTGCTAAAATTTTTTTATGCTTGCTTGAAGGTCAGGCATTTTTGCGCAAACTAATGCATCAGACAGATGGCCATTGGCAGCCGTGTTTCATAGGAAACTTCCAAAATGCCAACATTGTATAAAACCACTAAATCCGCCATCGTTCTACTTCATCAGTCAGGCCAAACGAATGCTCAAATTCGTCATACCCTCTCCAGCCAAGTCCCTCTCCAGACAGGTAGTGGCGTACGTGATCAAGACCCATGGCAGCGCCCCTTCAGGAGCCAGCTTTGCCCGATCACCCAGCGGCAAGTCAACAGCATCGACAGTCCACACACCAGCCCTCAAGAAGGCCGTCCTTGCCAAAATCACAAGAACCCCTCGCATCTCCATTCGAGGGCTGGCCAGATCGCATGGGATTGGCTATCAAACCATGTGGAAGCTGGTGCGAGATGACCTGGGCTTCAAAAGCTTCCGCTGCGAGAAAGTCCACTCTCTCAGTGAGGACCAGAAGCTTAAGAGACAGCAACGCGTGCCCCAGCTCATCCATCGCTTCCACGCCATCGGCATCGACAATGTCCTCTTCACGGATGAGAAGATCTTCCGTATCCAGGCTCTCCACAGGATGACGGGCCAACAACATCGACCTCATCTCTCTGCAGAAATGGCCCAACTCCAGCCCCTGTGACTTTTTCCTATTGGGCTACTTAGAGTCTAAGGTGAACCAAAAGCCCCATACATCCGTTGAGTCCCTAATCCGATCCCTAAAGCGTGAATGGAACCGTCTCCCCATTTGATCATCCATCAAGCCTGTCAATTGCTTCCCAAGAGGCTTCGAAAAGTAAAGGGGGCCCGAGTCGGATATATTGAGACTAGTGGATCACAACATGCCTTAATTTTCTTTTTAGCATTTGCTTTATTCCATTGATCTACATTATGTATGAATGATTCACTTTAAAAACTGCATTTGATAAGAAAATGTTTGCCTATTCCTTTTTCTTTTTGGTAACACGAAATTTTCGGATTCATTTTCATTTATGGGCTGTCATTTTGTCATTCGATCGAGTCGGGCGCTAATTTTTTGTGCAATAATACCCAAGAATTAGATCATCAAAACTGTGTTGAAAATTCCTTCTTACATGCCTCCTGAAGCAAATGGCGTGTAAAAATATATGTGACAAAATTGGGAGGAATCACCCTGTAGTCCTGTTATGTTAGAGGGGAAAATTGCATGTTAGAGGGGAAAATTAGGCTGTATTCTAGATGTATGCGTAGGTGGCGAGCAAGCATATGAT
>JASANA010003394.1:0-12200 GCA_030248095.1 Ptycholaimellus sp. GST1_10 | reverse complement strand
TCAGTTACGTCTGTCAGAACTGCGCCCACCTTCAAGGAGTACTGAGAATTTGAGCCACCTAAATAGACCACAACAACTAAAGAAAAACCTCCGCTAGAAAACTTCAGCCTTCCCTCAAGATCACCCGAGAGAAGATCAGCCTTACAGCCGTCATGGATCTCTCAGTGACATCAATGACTTTGGTATGCCAATTGCATCCACTCCAAGGAGCCAAACACGTGACACAGGCCCACCGCCAGCTCCTTTTGCAACCGATGTGGTTGCCCGGCCTCCTCGAGATGACACCCCACCACCACCTGACTCGATAAAATGACTGCGATTGGAATCGCTGAATCCGTTGAGAATTCGCCCATATATATACGTATAACGGAAAAAGTTAGAAACACATTGACCGCGTAGGCTCTTTTTGGGTCGTTCCGCGGTCAAAAATTGCCTTTCTGAGGAGCAAATTTTCAAGCTTTTGGATTTGTCTTTGTGGCCACTTGCGCCATTATACTTTTATTATACACCATTATACATAATGTGGTATTGATTTGTTAAACTAATCATCAGAAATCAAGAAAACCGTAGCTTAGTTGGAACATTATGTGTCATTTGAAATAATTGTCATGAGATCACAGTTATCAATATCTGATGCCACACAAACCGACAATGTAAAAACTGACGGTTTTTCTCATGTCACACTGCAAAATGATCCATTCTGTTCAGATAAATCGATGCTTTTGAACAATCAAAAAAGTCGAGAATGACCAGAATAATCAGTGATTGCTAGCCAGCCTAACCGAATACATCCCATTCAGACAGAACAACTGACCATATGTCCAAATAATGCTGTTTGCAAAACACAAAAAATGACAGAACCCATTCCAAATAAAAAACATGTTTAGTCGTTTCATTAATTGGATGGCTAGTATGCACGTTGCCAATAGATCTAACAACAAGTTTCAAAGCTGTGTAAGACCAAATGCACAACCGAGTCCATTAAGGGATGCAGATTTGGATAAAAGTGAAGCAAGCTCCACTGATGATATAAGCTTAACTGATGAAACACATGAAATTATAGATTTGAATGAATCATATATATTAGCACAGGACAGATTACCACTGGTGCGCCAACAAAAACAAGCACGATATATGTTTACAACATCTTGGTGTCCAAGGAACTGGACATTTCGCAATACAACTGATAAGTTTTGCGTTTTTGTTGGATTAGTCACATCAATGCGTTGTCCCCCCCCCCCGTCCCCCCCCCGGGGGGGGGGGTCCTAGCTCCTGTACCCCGACAACTTCCGCCTCTTTGTCATTGGGGACATGGGCGGCTTCCCCTCCCCATCCACATCCGTGGCTTCGGCATTGCTGTCGGCCACCTCTACAGTATCGCTACGGACTGTTCAAGTCTTCACCCTCATTCCTCCTCCAGATGTGGAGGGGAGCAGAAGGCACACTCTTCCCCCCACACGAGGCCCATGCTCACTGCACTGTGGAAGTGTGATGTGTGCCTGTTAAGATGGGCCCATGCTCTCTGCACTAAGTCAAGCATAGGTGGAGTGCTGCTGTAAAGTTTTGTTACGTGAGATCAGCCTTCTGGTGCATGTTTGTTGTTACTGCAGACTAACCAGTTCTCACAGCCCAGTCTTACTGCCCACGTTTGAAGGGTGCTGGGTGCCTGTCTGATGGGCCCATGCTCACTGCACTGTGGCCAGCAGAATTCTAGTGCTGCACTAAAGCTGCAGCACATCCAGAACCTTTTCTGAAAAATGTTGAACTTCGCGATGGCTATCGAAAAAGTAGTGTACTACAAGCAGTGTACTACTTTTACGCATTCAGCATTGAAAATAAAAAAAACGAGATGCATAAAGCCATTTTTTGCAATATTATTCATCATTTACACTGAGGAACTATACACCCTCATTGGTACAAACCTGACAAAATATTTCACAAATCATGACAAAAATAAAATTGAAGAAACATCTTTGGCAATGGCTCATATAGCTTGATATGCAGCTAACCTTGTTGTAGAAAACGTTGTTCTTAATTCCCAATACCTTGTCATTCCATTTTTGGGATTCTCAAAACATATTAATCCAGGGTCACTGTTTATAAAACAACAATCTGTGCAAGCTCTTCGGCATCCCGTAAACGCAACTGTCCTAAATGCTGCTGGAGATATTTGTAGACATATCAGAATGTATGGGCCTCGATATTTAGACACATATCAAGCTCAATATTGCACTATGTCACAAACTAAACATCATTGTCAGCTTATAGTTAAGCATCCTCATTCTACCGCACCCAACAAATCTAAAGCGGGTAATATCAGTTATGGTGATTGTGGGTATCTGGTTAAAATCAAATTAGATTTTTATGGATTACATGGCAGTGAATGCCCATTACTTGCCGAAAACAATGACGTAATACTGCAATTAAAATGTTTAAAAAATAACAGCAATCATATGGTCAATAATCATGTCATCATATGGGCAATCTATAGAGGTTAGAAAACTTTTGTTGTCATATATATACATATATATATATGCGTCTAAGGGCAAAATTTTAGTATTCTCTATAGACCGCAGAGCGGCCCTTTGGGCCGCTCCGCAGTCAAATATTATTGCTTTCTGGGAAGTTTTTAACGATCCCTTGAGAAGTCATCTGTGAACTACATTCTCAAATACATATGCAGGCGTATAAGGACACAATTTTCGTTAATCCCTAGACCGTGGTCCAGCCCTTCGTGCATTCCGCGGTCAACAATTTAACCATTTGTTCCATAAGGGAAAAAGACGCATGGTTAAAGTGCAATGAAAAATTTCCAATTGAGCCTTAAGGCGCGGTAATAATTCCATCACAGTGTTAGTTTTTAGCAAAAAAACGTGGAAATCCGTTGATCTGAACAAGAATGACGTTAGTTTCTGTAGTGCACATACCTTTGATGCTAAAATAGTATGTTTCCTTTCATATTATGAATGATTATAAAACGTTTGCCTTTTTAATCCTTGTTCCCTGCTGAATGCAACTGAACTGAGTGAACTATAACAATATTTTATCGTGAAAACAGGCATCAGAAATCATTATTGACGGATACTAAATAAATGGTTCTTTCAGATCTTTTAGCTGGCTTCCTAGGTGGTATTGCTGGAATTCTTGTTGGACATCCTATGGATACATTGAAGGTAAGGCTGCAATCATCAAAACAAAACAAAAGCATATTAAAATGCGCTGCTTCAATTTTTCGCAAAGAAGGTTTTTCAAGTTTTTATAAGGGACTATCTACCCCACTGATCAGTTTATCTCCATTAAATGCACTTATTTTTGGAATTCATAGTATCACTGTAAACCAATTAATTTCAAAACATGGTAAGCCAGTTACAGACAATCTTTATGGTGGCGCATTAGCTGGTTTTGCTCAAAGTTTTATCACAAGTCCTATTGAGCTCATTAAAACCCGGCTACAGTTACAGGGTATTGGACATCCGTCTTTTGGTTTGCTGTACACTCACACAAATAAGGACATCTACAGAGGACCAATTCATTGCATTAAATCTGTGTACCGCACCAAAGGAATTAGTGGTATTTTCCGTGGCTTCAGTTTAACAATTGCAAGAGATGTCCCAGGTTATGCCATTTATTTCTCATCGTATAAAGGAATCACATTATACATTAATGACAACGAAAGCAACTATGATAATATTTATCGATTCATGGCTGGAGGAGTAGCTGGTGTTTTATCTTGGGTGATCCCCTACCCATTTGATGTTTTGAAGACCAAAATTCAAGCTGATGGAATTTATCAAACACAATATAGCAATTTAAAACAATGCTTACAGGAACTTATAGCCTTAGAGGGACTCAGTGGACTTTTCAAAGGGCTAAAAGCAGCAATAGCTCGTGCATTTATTGTCAATTCAGTCACATTTGCTTCAGTTGATGCTGTTCTTCATTTTTGGGGCCCATCGATAGATAACACTTACTTCTCACAAGAGCTTGAGCTCGAGATCAGCCCAATGAGACGTGACCAATAATACATGATGTGCTAACACATTCTTAAGTTTATATTTTATGACACCTTTACAACATTGAACATTATTTTGCAATAGTTAAGTTTTGACAAATATGCATTTCAGTAATTGATCATTTTTCTTAATGTTTTTATTCACAATTAATTTTCTTAAAAACAATTTGAACTCAAGTCTGTTATGAATGCAAACATTAAAAAGTAAAAATAGGTAAGAGAATATTGACAAAAGTTATGGATTTATTCGTCTTCTTTAAAATGAGCCCAAAAATTGTATAAATAATAAATATTACCCAAATGAATATCCAAATGTATTGCGCATGTCTCACATTTTTAGCTGAGCTAAGACAAATTTCTCTTATGATATATTTTTTTGAATGGCTGTAGTGGTGAATATTGAAGGCATTATTGACAAAGCTTGTTTTTGTCTAACATTCAAGCTATTGAGCATCTGAAGAAAAACGAGCATGCTTACATTGCATAATGCATCCTGAAAACTGCTGACATCACAAACTAAAGAAGTTCAACACAAATAAAGCCAAACTGACAAAAATAGACCTCAACTCACTCAACTGACTGGCGAATACTGAAGTCTTCCGTCTAAATACATGTTAGATCTTAGTGCATAATAGCGATGATCTCTTCCTGGACCGCCTGACCAGCTAGAAATCCCGCCCGAGAAATATCAAAAACCGTATATCAGAAAGAATTTTCCACTAAAGCCAAACTGCCATTAACTTAATGGGTCATCGCCGGTGTGGTCTAAGGTCCAAATGGATGGTATTTTTGACCGCGGAGCGGCCCGAAGGGCAGCTCCGCGGTCTATAGAGGTTATAAATTTTTGTCTTGGTATATATATATATATGTATGTATTTCTGGAAATGCTGAGAACGGCAAATTATTCAACGATTGGGACACACTTTTTTTTTCCTGAAAGGTAATGCAATTTTAGGAAGATCTGGAGGGGTGGAACGGGTTTCCGAGACATTTGAAACATTACTTTTTTGGGGATAGAAAGGCTTGAAAATTGCAATATAGAAATTTTTGCGCTGTAGCACCTGTAGTCTTGAGATATTGCACAGACAACTTAAGTTTTTTTGTTCACAAGTCGTATATAACGATTCCAAATCTGTGCTTATTTTTGAAAACGGTAGAGAAACCACAGACTTGCCCTCTTGAGTGACAAACTTTTATGCATGACAATAGCATCAATAATTAGTAGCAGTTGAACGGCTGAGTAATTAAACAGAACACTTGAGTTTTTTTGTTCACAAGTCGTATATAACGATTCCAAATATGTGCTTACTTTTTGAAAATGGTAGAGAAACCACATACTTGCCTTTCTTGAGTGATGAACTTTCACACATGACAATAGCATCAATAATTGGTAGCAGCTGAACGGCTGATAATTGAACAGAAGACTTTGGTTTTTTGATTCACAAGTCGTATATAACGATTCCAAATCGGTGCTTACTTTTGAAAATGGTTGAGAAACCACATACTTTTCCTTTTGAGATGCAATGTTCACTCTCACAGCAGAAATTTTCCTTAATTTATGGCTTTTGCTACATGTGAATGTGTAAGCGCTCCGCGGTCACCTATTGCGCTTTGCGCCATATACTTGTTGGAATGCTTAGGTAACAAGGTATTATCGGCTGTCGCCAATAGGTGCACGGCCATCATGACCTGAAGGTTTTTTCTTCGTCACTCTAAAGACTGGAAAGAGGTAATGCAGTATGATAGGCTGAATGTGACCAAGATCGGTTTCTATTTCACAAAATCTTACAGAGACCGTCCTCTTCACCGTTTTACCGTTTTACTGTAGAAAATGGTTTCTGACCCTAATTAATAATTTTTAATAATTATAATAAACTTTAAAACGCTGCAAATACGAAACATTTTCGAACTTTAGGGCTCCTATATTCGAGGTTTTTGGCCCATAAATCCAGAACGAATCATTTTGGCGCCGATCCCAAAAAAATCAGCCAATTTCGTTGAGAAACCGCCGAGTACTGTTCGTTCACACATATATATTGGACACTAACAAATATGCAATATGGAACATGAACAGATGTATATTCATACATTCCAGTGTATTGATCTGTATTATATAAAAACCTAATAATATGGTGAGAAAAAGGAAATATGCCTGTCTTCCACTTATCCCTTTTGGGCACCATGTTGGTCCTAAACGAGGTCTGGAGACGAATCATATGTCCACACCAATCGAACCAGAAACCAAAAGCATATCAGAAATTAAATCATTAATGGAAAACTCCGCAAAAGCCAACTTACAACTTTCATTATACAGTGACATCTCATGGGTGCAATATTTAATGAACATTAGCATTTCTTGGGTAAAGTATGACATATACCACTACAAACGCAAAAAGAAAGATGCTTACACAACATAAACAGTTGCCAAACCAGTTCAAAGCCTCTGCTTAGCAAGTTTTCAAAAAAATACAAACACAAAACAAACATGAGAGCAGTCCTTGCAGTATCTGAGAGCTTTCTTTGCAGTACGTTCTGCCCACAATATGCACTATGTGAGGGCTGTCTTTACAGTACACTCTACTAACACAATGTACTACGTTAGAGCAGTCTTTGCAGTCGACCCTGCCCTCAACTTACACTACGTGAGAACAGTATTTGCAGTACACTCTCCCACAACATGCACCATGTGAGAGCAGTCTTTGCAGTAAACTCTCCCACAACATGCACTACGTGAGAGCAATTTTTGCAGTAAACTCTCCCACAACATGCACTACGTGAGAACAGTATTTGCAGTAAACTATCCCACAACATGCACTACGTGAGAGCAATTTTTGCAGTAAACTCTCCCACAACATGCACTACGTGAGAGCAGTTTTTGCAGTACACACTGTCCACAACATGCACTACGTGAGAGAAGTATTTGCAGTACACTCTGCCCACAACATTGACTACAGACAGTATAAGGCGTTTTCAAAAGATATAATTGGACCTAGATCACCATCTATTTGTGCTAAACGGATCAAACCACCACCAATCTCTTGGTTTTCACCTAAGCATTACAAAAATACTATCCATTTGGACCTTAGGCCAAACCGACGATGACCCATCAAGTTAATGGCATTTTGGCTTTAGTGGAAAATTCTTTCTGATATTGATATTTTTCGGGCGGAACTTGATATTTTTCAGGCGGTCCAAGAAGAGATCATTACTATTAAGCACTAAGATCTAACATGTATTTAGTCGGAACACTTTAGTTCGCCAGTCAGTTGAGTGAGTTTAGGTCTTTTTTGGCAGTTGGGTTTTATTTGTGTTGAACTTCTTTAATTTGTGATGTCAGCAGTTTTCAGGATGTATGATGCGATTTAAGCATGTTCGTTTTTCTTCAGATGCTCATTAGCTTGAAAGTTAGACAAAAACAAGATTTTTCAATAATGCCTTCAATATTCTCTTACCTTTTTTTGCTTTTTAATGTTTGCATTCATAACCGACTTGAGTTCAAATTTTATTAAGAAAATTGAATGTGAATAAAAACAATTTAAGAAAAATGATCAATCACTGAAATGCATATTTGTCAAATTGCAAAATAATTTTTGACCGCGGAGCGGCCCGAAGGGCCGCTCCGCGGCGTATAGAGGTTACTGAACTTTTGTCCTGATATATATATATATATATATATATATATATATATATATATATATGATATAATATATATATATATATATATATATATTATATATATATATATATATATATATATATATATATATATATATATATATATATATATATATATATATATCTGGAAAGTGCTGTCCACGGGCGAATTCTCAACGGATTGGGACAAACTTTTTTTTTTCCTAAAAGGTAATGCTATTTTAGGAAGATCTGGAGGGGTGGAACCGGTTTCCCGAGCATTTGAAACATTACTTTTTTGGGTAGAAAGGTTGAAAATTTGGGTATGTTGTAAAAGGCTCAATTCTTATTGGATTTTGACAAACTTTTTTTTCCCTGAAAGGTAATAAAATTTTAGGAAGATCTGGATGGGTGGAACTGGTCCCGAAGCATTTGAAACATTACTTTTTTGGGTAGAAATGTTGAAACATGGGGTATGCTGAGAAATGGCGAACTCTCAACGGATTTTGACAAACTTTTTTTCCTGAAAGGTAATAAATGTTTAGGAAGATCTGGAGGGGTGGAACAAGTCCCGGGCATTTGAAACATTACTTTTTTGAGTAGAAAGGTTGAAAATTTGGGTATGCTGTAAAAGGCTCAATTCTCAACAGATTTTGACGAACTTTTTTTTTCCTGAAAGGTAATAAAATTTTAGGAACATCTGGATGGTTGGAACATTACTTTTTTGGGTAGAAAGGTTGAAAAATGGTTGAAACAGCATCAACTGAAGCAAATGTGACTGAATTGACAATAAATGCATGAGCTATTGCTGCTCATAGCCCCTTGAAAAGTCCACTGAGTCCCTCTAAGGCTATAAGTTCTTGTAAGCATTGTTTTAAATTGCTATATTGTGTTTGATAAATTCCATCAGCTTGGATTTTGGTCTTCAAAACATCAAATGGGTAGGGGATCACCCAAGATAAAACACCAGCTACTACTCTAGCCATGAACGATATATATTGTCATAGTTGCTTTCTCTTTCATTTATGTATAATGTGATTCCTTTATACGATGAGAAATAAATAGCATAACCTGGGACATATCTTGCAATTGTTAAACTGAAGCCATGGAAAAGACCACTAATTCCTTTGGTGCGGTACACCGATTTAATGCAATGAAATGGTCCTCTGTAGATGTAGAAACTCAAGTTCCGTAGATATCTTCTTTTATCCATCTTTAGGATAATAGAAGCGTTGAAGAGAGATTTGCTGAATTTAATTAATTAAAGTAAAACTTTAATGCTATAGTTGGTGATATCTTGAAAGGCAGAATCGATGCTGCTCCTTTCAGGCTCCATTGAAGGATGAAAGGAGGAAGGAGGTTTGCAGATGATTGTCGGTGTCCATCTGTGTGCTGGCCAAGCAGCGTTTGCTGGAGCAGGTCTGGGACTTTCTGGAGCTCCACAGAGAGTGCTTGGAGGTATAGATGGAGGGGGGTGAGAGGTTGTAGGGGACTGTTGACATCCATCTGTGTGCTGTCCAAGTGGTGCCGGCTGGAGAAGCTCTGCATCATAGAGATGCCCAGCTAGGCGCGCTTGGTGGAGCAGGGCGCACTCTTGGCCAATCTTGGCCTGTCGAGGTTGAAGGGAGGTTGGGGGGTAGAGGGGAGGTGCTGTGAAGACTTACACATATGCTGGCGGTGCAATATGCGATGTTCTTGTAGCAGCAGCAGA
The DNA here is from genome assembly GCA_030248095.1 of Ptycholaimellus sp. GST1_10. Classification (NCBI taxonomy): domain Eukaryota; kingdom Metazoa; phylum Nematoda; class Chromadorea; order Chromadorida; family Chromadoridae; genus Ptycholaimellus; species Ptycholaimellus sp. GST1_10. Next base: position 2,844 of record JASANA010003394.1, on the reverse strand, counting down.
AGAGGTTGGTCTTCAGCTCCCATCCTTATAAGAAGTAGAGAGAGGGTTTGAGGATATGCTGGACGATGGTGTTGGCGCGTTTGATGCGGGCGCTGTCCATCTGTCTGTGGGCATGCTAGGCCTTGGCCACCTGGCTCAGGCTCCAGGCCTTCCAGGCCCTGGCCAGTTGGCTTAGGTTCCTGTTCAGGGTACCCTTCTTTCTCGCCTGGCAGTGAAAGTAGAGGCTGAGGTGAGGTATGAATGAAGATGGACAGGTAGGCTAAGCTAGGCAAGGCTTAGGCACCTGTCGCACTTGAGGCTGTGAGGGGTGAGAGGGATGAATTGAGGTGGACGCATACACCGGGGGTGCAATGGGTGGGCATGATAGGCTAGCAAGGCGTGGGCGTCTTGCACAAGCAAGGCCGCCAGAGGGAGGGCAGGAGGCCTTTGGCCACACCATTTTGGCATCAAAGAGTGATGAGGGCCTTTCAAGGGTAGGGAGAAAGTAGTACTTTCTGTTCGCCTCTGTCGATGATGAAGATTGGCCGGATTGAGTTGCACAAGTTCTGCAGCTTGGGATGGCAGTCTGTGGCGAGAAATTTAGCACAGCTCGGTATGACAGTGTCCTGTCTGCTCAGGTTTATGGTGGTGAGGAAATTGACGCAGCTTGGGATCACATGTAAGATGCTGAGCTTGACAGGCAGGCGGCGTTAGAGGAACTGCCAGTGCAGAGCTCTCATTAGGCCACTCCAAAGGAGGCCTTGAAGAGTTGTGCAAACTTTAAGTTTAGTTTAACTCTTGCCTTCCTTTGGAGTCATCAAAGAAGCATAGATAGAATTTGCATATCTCAATAGATAGTGCAAAGTCTGGCAGGTGACGAATTGATTGCAGTTGGACAATTCTTCGGCATGCAGGCGGAAGCTGTTGGGGAAGCCGTCCAGGTTTCCATAAGCCAGGTACACCACCGACCTCTTACTGTTAGGCATAGTAAGGAGGGGGTGATAGTGGGGGCCTTTGAGGAACTGGATAGGGCATCTTCCCAGGGGCAGAGCTTCATGGCGCTGCCAGAGTCGAATATGATGCAGATGCTGAAATTGTTCTGTTTGATGCCGGAGTAGAAGATGGGCAGGAAGCAGTAGCCGCAGTCGATCAGAATGGATTCTTGTGTTGCTGATGGTGGACTGGAAGTGGCAGAGGCCGCAGTTCAAGCCGTCCAGCTTGCCACACTGGTTGCAGTCTGCAGTATTCAGGATATAGTTGTGGCTGTCCAGGAAGCCATAGCAAAAGCAGTGGTAGTTGTCCAGAAGTTATGCTGTCTTCAGGGATGGGCAGAAGGAGGAGAGCAAAAGGCTCTTGAGGAGCCTTTGTGGCCAGCGTTGATTGTCGGATCATACGCATTAGGTGAAGGCCTTGAAGGCGTTGCGCTCGCAGTTGACACTGTCCTTGAAGTAGTCCTTCTGGCCGCTGGCAGGCAGGCTGGGGTTGGGGATGACCAGAAGGCCATAGAAGCCGCAGTGGGGGCAGTCCACTAGGCTGCACCTGTTCAGGTTGATGGCAACCATTGAAGAGTAGAGGCTGATTCTGAATCGGTTTTGTCGATTGTCTTCCAGTTTCTTGCTCAACGATTTACATAATCATAAGATATAAGTAAATCTAGACTGGTGATGTTGAAAGACAGTGGCCGATTCTGAATCAGGCTGGTCTCTTTTCCAGTGGTGCTCAAACGTTTACAAAATCCGAAAGGAATTGGGCTGGGCATTGTAGTAGGCTTTGTAGAGGTGGTAGGTCGGAGGGTACAGCTTAGCAAACCAAGCTCTCTGCACCAAACGCTGTGGTGAATTGCAGCAGTAACGTAGTGAGATTCTCTTTAGTTGGTCACCGAGCAGGGAAAAATAGGGTCGACAGGAGGGGGTTATAGACAAGACTGAACTGAACTCTCTTCCACCCGCACCATCAACTCAAGGTCGACAAAACCGGCTTAGGAAACGCCACAGTAACTAAGTTTTCTGCTTTGTAATATTTGCTGGACACAAATTCTGCTATATGGACTGTTAAATAAAATTTGGGGCAATTGCGCAGAGTACAATCGAGAGAATTGTGTCAGCTGATATCCGCTCTTTTTTTCAGAATTCTTAACGCAAGAGCAACAGGCTATATTGCGAGTCAGTGAAATGCACAAGAGGGAGGGGGGGGGCTTTTTCTTCTCCATGGGATGATGTTCCAAACTTCCCGCATGCGGACAGGATCAAGCCAATTGTGTGCGACCAAAGGTCAAAGGTGATGTATGTTCGACCAAAGGTCATTGGGGAGGGTAGGCGCTGGTGAGCTGGGCTCAAGGAGATGACCAGGAGCTGGGTCTTCTCTGTGTGCGGGTCTAGACCCATGGATGCCAGGTGAGGCCCTGCTCCAGCTTCCTTACGTCTTCCTCAGTGTTGATGGCTTTTGCCAAAACCGTGTCATCTACATAGGCTTGGATGTAGGTGCCAGCTGGAAGGTGCAGAGAGAGCGCTGAGTCTCTCGCCGCATTGAAGAGGCTTGGACCGAGGCAGCTGCCTTGGGGGACTCCTGAGGGTGCTGATATCCTGCTGGAACGGGCATCCCAAACACGGACTTCGAAGCTTCTTTCACTGAGCCAGTCAGCAATGATGTAGATGAGGAAGGGTGGTACACTGCGCTTCTGGAGCATGGTGAGAATGACATTGTGGGAGAGTGTGTCGAATGCACGCTTCACGTCCACACTGATGATGGCCACTCGGACAGCCTGCTGTTCTGCAACACATTCCACCACCGCATGCTGCAGCCGGAGCAGCGCATCACTGCAGCCGCTTTGTGCTTTCAAGCCAAACAGATTTGCCAAAGGAAGCG
>JASANA010003392.1:0-42124 GCA_030248095.1 Ptycholaimellus sp. GST1_10 | reverse complement strand
GGCAGAGGTCCGGGCGGTCCGGGCATCATGGCGCCGGGCGGGGGCGGGCCGATGGGGAACATGCCGGGCGGTGGCGGTCCGACCCAGCCGGGTGGGAGGAAGGGCGGGAGAGCGCCGGGGTGGGGGTGGGGGCCATGGGTCCGCCCAGTGGGGGTGCCATGGGGGCGCCGGAGAGGTAGCGGTCCAGCTCTGAGTGGGTGTCGAAGATCATCACCATGAACGGGGAGCCGGGCACGTGCTCGTTGGCCCACTTCACCTGGGAAAGGGAAGAGGTTGTTTGGAGGGGAAGGGGGAGAAGGAGATGGGGGAAGGGGGGGGTGAACCTCAATCTGGTAGTCGCCGGGCTCACGGGGCTCATACTTGCAGTGGATGGTGCGGTCGTTCTTGCGCTCCCGCTGCATCTCCACATTGAAGGCGCCTTTAGGGCCTCGCACACGCACTGTCAGCTGGCCCGCCCCCGCTCCCTAATATAGCGGAGAATGATGAAGAGGATTAATAGGAGGAGAAGAAGGAGGCAACCTTGGTCTCCACGATGAAGTTTGATTTGAAGTGTGAAAGGATGCCGTGCTCCACACCGGGCCCAGCCACGCGGACCTTGGAAGCGTCCGGTGGGTGGCTGACATAGAGTGTGTACGGGCTGCCTGAACCATTCGCCTCTACCCTGATGAGAGAATGAGAGGGCAGGGAAGAAAAGAAGTGACCAGGGACGTGTTCGTCGGCGAATTTGATGGTGAGGTTGTGCTTGCCGACCTCAGAGGGGGTGATGCAGAGGGTGTAGGTGCCGATGTGATGGTCGAAGAGCTCACAGTAGGCCACGTTGTTGGGGCCGAAGCACTGCGCCACCAGTTGACCTTCAGTCACACCCTTTCCACTCGTCCCTCCGACAGCTCTGCCCACAAATTGTCCATCCTCGTCCAGCTTTCGTAGTGTCAATGGTCGTCTTCATCTCCTGCTCCACAATGGCCGTCTTCAGAGCTGATACGTCCACAACCACTCGCGATGCATCCCCAAGTGCAGCCACCTCAAAATTCCCGTCCCTCCTCATTGGAATGATAGAAAGAGGAGGGAAGAAGTGTACCGCAACATCGAAGGGGGAGCCGCGGACCTCGCGTCCGGCCCAGTAGACCTCGAGCTTGTAGTGGCCGGCGATGAGGGGCGTGTCGGTGGCGCGCCAGACGGCGTTGCCCAGGTGCGTGAGCTTGACGGGGATGTCCGCCTTGCTGCCCAGCAGGACGGCCTCCGGCTCCCCCGCCCCCGCCTCGGAGCCGTCCACGATGAACTCCGCCTCCTCCCGCATCGTCGCCTCCGACAGACCCTCCCCTCGCAGCACCACATTCATCAAGCCCTCCGACTCATGCTCCACCGTCGTCACCGACTGCTGCTGAACCCCTACCGTCTCCTTCACCACCACTGCCGGGCGCATCTCCATGCTCGGGGACTCCGCGTAGGCCCGGATGGCCGGCACTGGGAGGTCGGACCAGTAGAGCTGCAGCTCGTGCTCACCCTCCTCCCGCGCCGTCGCGCTCACCCGCCACTCCCCCTGCCCTGACTCCTCCACCGACGCCCCGCTCACGCCCCCCGAGGGAGTCATCAGCTCTGCTGCCAGGCGGCCAGGTCCTGCATCGCCCGTGAGGACCTTGACGCTCTTGGCCTGGCCCACGAGGAGGAGGAGCTCGCCGCGGGAGTCCAGCGTGGCCGGGGCCAGACGGACCTTGGCGGGGTCGAGGACGGGGACGGAGAAGGGGCTGCCGAGGATGGGCTTGTTGTTCCAGATTATGTTCACCGTGTGGACGCCAGGCTGGGCTGGGGTGTAGGCGACCTCCAAGATGCCGTCGCCCTTCTTGGAGGTGGCGTGCTTGAGCTTGCCCTGCGGCGCCGCGATCTCCACCTTGAGTCCGCCCTTGTTCTTCTTGGCGTCGATGGTGAAGCGGGTGGGCTGCCCCACCACCGCCCTGGCCAGCCCGTCCCCGTAGGCCGCAACCCGCCCCGCCTCCTCCACGATGAAGCGGAGCGGTGAGTTCTGGACGGGGTAGCCGCCGTAGGTGGCCTCCAGGGTGTGGCCGCCGAGACTGGTGGGGTAGAAGCGGATCTCGTCCTCCCCGGCGCCGGTGCGGAGGAGCTGGTGGGGTAGGGTGGCGCCGTCGGAGGAGCGGACGGTGACGAGGAGCTCGGCCTTGCCGGCGCCGGCGCGGTTGACGTGGACGGTGGCCTCCTGGCCGAGGACGCAGCGGGCCAGCTCCCCGTCCAGGCGCACCCGGCTCGGGTCGAAGGCCTCCACGGTGAATGGGGAGCCGGGGATGGCCGTCTCCCCGAACAGAACCTCCACGCGCTGCTCACCTGTACCCCAAGCGGTTGGGTACTGATGGATGCATTGAGGGTGGTAACCGACAACGGTAGGCTCATACTCCACGCGGAAGTTGCCGTCCTTCTGCTGGAAGCACTTCACTGGCACTGCGCTCCCATCCGCTGCTGCAAGGTTCCAAGCCTTTCGCCTCCCCAAATCGCACAGGCCATGCCTAATCACTAGGCAGGAATGAAGATGCGGGTTTGCGGAGAATGGGCAAATCTGGGGAAGGATCTGCTCAGGCTCAGTCGATGCTAGCAGCACAAGCAAGCAGCCCACCCAGCCCACACAGAAATGAGTAAAAGGGCAAGCCAGGCGACGAGTTAGTGCACACGAGGGTGGGCAGTGAGGGATGGGGGAGGATGAATATGAGCAGGCGTGATGGTGTGGAGGGACGAAGGGACTGCGAACCCAGGACAAGCACATCCAGCTCCCCGCGCCCTTTGGCCGATTGCACGGCCACATTGAATGCCGCCACGTCCCCTACCGCCGCCGACTCCAGACCCTCCCCCGTACGCCTCCACCGATGATACGCCAGCAGCCATCTCAGCCTCGTAGGGACACTCTGCAGATGGCCAAACCTCTTCCATGACTAGTTTGGGGGCAGGAGGAGGAGGGAACCTGGAAGAGGGACGCCGTTGAATGTGATGTTGAGCGTGTGGAGGCCAGTGTGGCGTGGGGTGAAGCGAACGAGTGCCTTCCCGCGCCCCGCGGCCTCCACATGACTCCGCACCCGCTTCCCGCCAGCCTCCACCTCCACTCGCACATCACCCTCACCGGCCCCGGAGTAGTCCACTGCAACTCTCCTCTTCCTCATACCCGTATAGGGGAGGGCTAGGAAGGTGGGACCGCTGAATCGCTGCTCCTCGCCCACGGTGCCGTCGGAGAGTCCGGTGATGCGGACACGGCTGAGGTCGACGGCGTGGGCGGTGTAGGGGGAGCCGGGGACGTGAGCCCCCGCGAAGGTGACCTCCAGCCTGTGCCCACCCGGCGACACCGCCGTCCACTCCCCCCGCACCCCAGACTCACCCTCCCGCTGCAGTTGACAGGGCAGGATCTCTCCTTTCGGCCCTGCAGTCCACTATTCCATGCTTCACTTAGCCCTGGAATGAAGGAGTGGAATGGAGACCGGTGATTCGAACAGCGATCTCCTCCTCGAGGCCGGGGCGACTAAGCTCCAGGAAGAACTCTGCCGGCTGGTCCACCATGGCCGTGGCCAGACCCTCCCCGTACGCCTCGCACCCTCCACTTGCGTCCACCACCTGCCAGCAAAACCCAGTTCAACTTGCCCCCAGCTTGAGCTGGCTGTCAGGAGGAACCTCGACTCTCTGTGCCTCGCCGCCGACGAGGATGCCGTTGAATCGTAGCAGCAGCCAGTAGGGTGCGGCTTCGATGGGCAGGAAGCTGACGCCCTGCTGCCCGTCGCCCTGGCTAGGCTCGTAGGTGGCGGGGACGGAGGCACCGCGGTTGCTGCGCACCTCCACCTCCAGCTCCCCTTCCCCAGCCCCGCTTGTGTCCACTCAAACGGCCTCCACTGGTCATCCTGGTGAGAAGGAAGGTGGTGTGATAAGTACCATTGAACTTGAAGGGTCGGTTGAGGAAGGCGGCAGAGGGCGCGTCGAGGCGGATCTTGTCGGGGTCGAATACGGCCAGGCGGAATGGGCTGCCCTGGATCTCCTGGCCCGCATAGTCCACCTCTATGCGATGCTCGCCTCAACGCCCTTCAGCTTCCTTCCAAGCTAAGGGAGGAGAGGGGCTGTGGAACCGATCTCGGTGGGTATGTAGTTGACCTCGAAGAGGCCGAGGCCGGCGTCGTCGTCCTTGCGCTTCACTTGGTGGTTGGTCTGCTTCCCGCCGGGGCCTGTGGAGGGGCGGTGAGGGGGATGGGATGGGTGAGTGAAGCGATTGAGAGAGGAAGAGAGGCCCGGACAGGAATGGACAGGGACAGGAGGCCCAACGCAATAGCCCCACAGCTGTGTGCTGGCAGACGCCACAAACAATTGCAACCAAGGCATAGGAGAGCAGGGAAAGGGCCTCTGGACATCGACTGAGCCTGCTATCGCAAATATTCCCTGGGACCATATACTTGTTCATATCGCCATTCTGTACTGGCCTTTATCGTGCTGCATGGGGAGGGTAGGGGAATGGGGAGCAAGGGAAGATGAGGGGCCCTTGGAGGGATGGGGATTGGTAGGTAACCGGTGATGAGGACGGTGCAGTCTTCGGAGGCGGCGCCTCCACGGGGATGGACAAGGAACCAGGAGGTCTTGTTTACGGCGGCCGAACGAAGACCGTCGCCCGTCGCCACGCACTCGCTCCCGTCCGATACACGACTTGTCATTGGACTCCCTACAAATAAGCTCACTTCATTTCCCTATTTCTCTTTTCTCTAATATCTCTAATTCTCAAGTATCATCTTAGCTGGAATCTCTTCTTGCTGTCATGTGCAAGATTTTATAGTTTTTTTTTTTTTTTTTTTTTGTTTGTGTTGGTTTTTTTTTTTGTTGTTTTTTTTTTGTTTTGTTGTTTTTTTGTGTTTTTTTTTATTTTTTTGTTTTGTTTTGGTTTTTTTTTTTTTTTTGTTTTATTTTTTTTTTTTTTTGTTTTTTTTTTTTTTTTTTTTTTTTTTTTTTTGGTTTGTTTTTTTTTTTTGTTTTTTTTTATTGTGCTTCTTTTGGTTTTTTTTGTTTGGGGGGGGGGGGGGGGGTTATTACTTTCTTGTATGGGAGGAGAGGGGGGGGGGGGGGGTGAGTTTTTTTTTTTTTTTTTTTTATTTTTTTATAATTTTTCGATGTTGCTCTTTCTTTTTTAAAATTGATTTTTTGAGCTTATCAATTAAATTTTATAAAACTGTCGAAAGGGCCGGGGGCCGACCTCCGCTAGCTGTTGCGCGCCATAGGAAGGGTGGGAAGAGAATAGAGGAGGCGCTGACCAGGGACAGGATCCCCGTTGAACTTGACGGAGACGGTGTGGGGCCGGGGCTCCTGGGGGGTGAAGGAGACGCGGAACTTGGCGTTGCCCTCGGCCTTGACGTAGTTGGGGACGTTGCGGCCGTCCACGCTCACGATGATCTCCATGTTCCCGGCGCCCGCCTTGGCCGCGTCGATGAGGAAGTGGGCCTCCTGCCCCACCAGCCCCGCCTCCACCGGGTGCAGCTTCACCCGACTCGCATCGTAGGCCTTGGCCGTGAAGGGGCTTCCCGCCATCTCCTCACCCTCCGCAGCCCGCACGGACACTGCGTGGTTCCCCACTACGCTCGGCTTCCAGCTCACCTTCCAGGCACCCGAGCCGTCCCCGGAGCGCTCCACCTCCGCCTTCACCTCTGCCTCTGATGGGTCTGCAAGAGAAATGCTGTCTTTTCCACTTCATCCAGGGGAAAGGCAGGAGAGGACCTCGGATGGAGACGATGGGCTTGCTCTTGGGCCCCTCGACGAAGAAGTCGGTGAGGATGCCCACCGGCACACGCTCCAGCCCCGGCCCACCTGCCGTCATCTCCACCGGGGACTCTGAGCCTCCGCTGCCCACTCGGCACATGAACGGACTGCCCGGCACTGCTTCATTGTTGAACCTTCAGACACTCATCCTCCTCTCTTTCATCAGCTGACAAGTGGCGAATGCTAGACCGAATGGAGATGTGATGCGCCTCGGCATCCTTGGGCACGAAGGAGATGTCGTAGCGGTGGTGGCCGAGTGAGTGGGCCATGGAGGGGATGCGTCCATCGTTGACGGCCACCTCCAGGTTACCCACGCCCGCCTCTGACGCGTCCACGACGAAGTGGACCGGTTTGCCCAGGCTCCCCGCCGGGATGTCGCCCACTCGGATCCGTCGGGCGTCGTAGACCCGGCAGTTGAATGGGGACTTGGCCACGTCCACGTCCGCAAAGCGCACCGAGATCAGGTGATCTCCTGCACCCAGGACAGATTCATTAACGGCCACTCATAGGAGAGGTCAGGCTAGGCTAGACTCACCGACGACCTTGGGCACGAACTCGACGCGGTACGTGGAACTCCCCGTATCCACAATCTTGGCTGGTAGCTGTTCCCCGGATGGATCTGTGCAAGGTCCATCATGGAGCTGAGCAGTGGAAAGCTGGACTCTCGAGCCGCTCTTTTTCGAAGTGCCAGAGAGGAGGAGACTAAAGGGATAGAGAAGGGGAAGAAAAAGGGGGGTGCATAGACTAGCATGCCACACTCGCTTTCATTCCAACTGCTCATTGGTTTTTCTGGAAGCGCTGAAAGGATTGGGACGGGAATTGATTGATTGGGCTGCTGACTGAAGGGTGCTAGAAAGTAGGCACAAGAAAAACCTTCCACGGATGCGGAAACCATGGCGGGCTCCTGAGCGCGGAGGATGAGAGCCGCGGTGGCGCCGACAGAGCAGTGGTCGGACTCCGTCTCGTCCACCGACGTCATCATCTCCACCCGCGCCTTGCTCAGCTTCGTTGCCTCCGACTTGCTCTGTCACAACCGCCACAAGGTCTTGGGGGAAGAGTGAGGGGGCTGTGGGGGGTACCTGGTAGTGCTCCTTGATGATGGGAGGAGAGGGCGTGTCAGGGCTGCCAGCGACGGTGGCGTACTCGTTCTCCTCCAGCTCAGGCTCCTTCCGCAACTGGCCCACCACCACCGGCGGCGCTGACTGATCCCTGATCTTCACCCTGTATGGGCTCTCTGCAACCCATCCATATTTCCCTCTCTGGCCAATGAGAGGGAGGCAGGAAAGGACCTTTGAGGCTGACGCCGTTAAACTTGATGGAGACGGTGTAGACGCCGGGTGAATGGGGCTTGAAGGTGACGCGGAAGGCGGAGCGGGGCAGACTTCCGTCCTCCAGTGTGAGCGGGGCCACGTCGGAGTGTACCATGACCCCTTCCGAGTCCGTCACCGCGATCTCCAGGCTTCCGTAGCCCGCCTTGCTTGCATTGACTGCAAGACACAAAAGCCCTCTGCTTCTCTTTCTCAAGGAAGAATGATAACTGGAGAAGTGGACGGGTTGTCCGAGCGTGGCGTCGGGAATGGGGCTGACGGCGATGTAGTCGGGCTCGAAGACCTTGAAGGAGTCCTCCAGGCTCTGGGCGCCGAGGCGAGCGGTGACGCGGTGGGTGCCGATCTCGTCGGGGGTGAAGAAGACGCGGAAGCCGTCCCCCTCCCTGCTCAGCGTGAACGGGAGCTCCGTCTTGGACGGCGTCACAATCGACACCTCCAGGGCCTCACGCTCCACCGCCAGCGGGGCCAGACGGAACCAGGCGTCTCTGAAGTGAAACAAGGTCTAGGAAAGGAGAGGGGGGAGGGATGGGAGGAGGCACCGTTGAAGGCGAATGATGCCGGAGCGTCCAGCGGGTCCTTCCAGCTGGACCAGGCTCAGGTCCGGCTCCACCATCGGCGGCGCTGGAGGCGTCGTTGAGCGCTGCTGACGACTCTCCACTTTCACTCTGCACAACGCCTCCTTCTTTCTTTTCAGCCCTCATACTCTTCGTTTGAAATTAGCAAAAAAAGTATGATGTTGCAAAAAGACTGCGGCTGGGCGTAAAGAAAGGAGAGGAAGAGTAAAGGAGATGGAAAGCAGGTGGGTAGGGGAGGTGAAGGTGCAGTGATGGAGCGGAAAGATGGAATGGCGGCGTCCCTGCGGAATGCTGTCCTCTCTCCTCCCTCCCCTACTCGGCACACGTCCGCTCATGCCCACCTTTGCATATCACAACACGCCCCTCCCATACCATTTTTACCATCTTCTTCCTCCGCCTCTTCAGCAAAGAATGCCCTCCCTACCACCTCAGCATCACCTCTACTCCAATCCTTCACATCCCGACTCATTTGGCACGCTCCATGAGGGGTTTGCTCAGTGGCCCCATTTCTGACTGCTTCTTGGCAGGACTCGCGGAAAATGGGAGCCGGGAAGCCCTCAGGGCTCCCACACAGCCCATAAAAGCAGTGGAGGCACATTCCGGCAAGACGGCCCTGTAAGAGGCCGTTCAAGAGGCCACATTGCTCCCCTCCCCTCCCCTCCCCCCGCTCATGGCATAGGTGCAGTCTTCAATCCCTCCTAACCCCCTTCTCCTCCCTTCCTCCACCCACAACTCCTCTACGCCGCCAAGGATAACCCACTTCTTCTCTGCCCCTCTCACACTGCCTACACGCCCCTTCCTGACCACACCCAGACAGACACCCCACTGTACTAAATACCCCCCCCCCCGCCACTCCACTGATCCCTTGTGAATACGAACGGATGGAGGGGAGAGGATCCTCTTAGCACCCTCTTCACTCATTCTTAACTCCACCCCTATCCCAAATGATTGAAAAAGGCATGCGTTTAGGGCTGATGGCAAAAACAGCAGATAGAGGAGTGGCGGATACCTTGGGGATGGAATGGTTTCGGTGGTGGGTGCCCAGGTCTCGGAGGTCTCCACAAAGGCCTCCTCCAGAAGGTCCGATCGGCCCGCCGTTCCAACCAACGCTGCATCTCGCCCTTTCGACCAGGCTTGCGTTTCGAATGTGCTCCGCGTCAAGGGCACTAAAAGAGCAAGTGAATGAGTGAGAGGCTGAGAAGTAGATGAGCTTGGGTTTGATGGTAACCGTCGCGGGTGGCGTCCATGGAAGCCTGGCGTCTGGAGAGGGGCGTGGCAGCGGGTATGTCCGGTAGGTCCTGAGGAGAGGGTGGGCCGGAGGGCGGACGCTCCTGGGCGCGGAGTTTGGGCGAATGCTGGATGACATTCTCCTCCCGCACCTGGTACTCTTTCCCGTCCCGTCCACGTCGCGTTGTGATCTTCGTTATAGTCTCTGTCACATTCTCCTCCACCTACAATACTTCTTCATTGTCTGGCGGGTGAGGAATTTGCGTAAAGGGAGGTAGAACCTCAACATGGCGAGTGGTGGTGGTGGTGTTCTTGGGGAGTAGGGCGGTGCTCTTGAGTGCGGAGTCGTATTTGTGGCCGAGGTAGTCCTTGCTGGGCTCTTGGGGCTTCACCTCTTCGGCTGTGAAGAGTTTGCGCTCCAGGCGCTCCGGCGATCGAGACACCAGCGCCGGCTGCGGTGACGGCACTGCAATCATCCTCTCTTGCCAATCTTCCTCCTCTAGGGAGGATGCGAACGCTTGTATTCTCTGGACGGGAGCCCAGAGGTGCGCAGCTGGCTCAGGCTCGTCACATTGTCGTAGTGCCCGCCAACGCCGGAGGAGGAGGAGGTGTAGGTCGTTCGCGACTCCGTCAGTCGCTCCGGCGAGCTTCGCAACTCTGCACACCCTCTTCTTTCTCTCCCTTCTCAGTAGAAGAGAAAAGACTGACCAGCTCCAGCCAATCCAACGGCGCCAAAGCTGGCCACCTTGTCCCCGCCTGGGGACAGACGTTCGGCGATCTCCACGCGGGCGGGGCAGCCTTTGACGAGCTCTCCGTTGAAGGTGACGTCGACGACGTAGGTGCCGGCGGCGGCGGGGATGAAGGTGACCAGGCAGCGGCCGGGGCCGTCCATGGTCACGCTGTTGGGGACGCGGCCCTGGTTGATGCTGATCTCCAGCTGGCCTCGCCCCGCAGCCGAAGCGTCCACCACGAACTGCACCGCCTTCCCCACCGCCCCGCCGGGGATCGGGTCGATGCGCACCAGCTGCGGCGCGAACACCGACACGGAGAATGGAGAACCCTCCACCTGCAGTTCACTTTACACCTCCTTTTCCTCCCTTTTCCATTCACTCACCTATGCTATGCACCTATGAGAGATCTAGAACAGAAATGCCGACGAACTAGCAGGAAAGTTCGCACGAACCCGCTTGCCGGCGATGGAAAGGTGTAGATAGGAAGTGCCAACTTCCAGAGGCATGTACTCACAGCGACAGCCCGACCCCGTACGCACCATCGTCACCGGCACCGACTTCCCATTCGGGCCTGACAAGACACTCTTCTCTCCTCCACTGGGATAGGCAGAGAGGTAAAGGTAGAACTGTCGAGGTAGCCGTGGATGTCGGGGAGGGAGGCGGCCTGTGCGATGACGTCGAAGGTGGCCAGCTTGCCCAGGCAGGCCTTGGACAGGCCCGCGCCCTCCAGATCCACCCACCCGTTCCCCTCCACCATGCTGCGCCAGCCACGCCCTACGCTTCCCACCTCCCACGAACGCTTATCACGCCTGCACCATTCTTTCTTTCCCACCACTCTTCATTTAACACTTTCAGGTCAAGTTTCTTTTTAGAAAATGGTTTTAATCTAAGAATACCTTTTGTTCACTTTGAATTAGGTTTCTGAACCATACTGATAAATAAATATTTCACACTGAATTAAGACTGAATAAAGACGAATGGGAAGAGGGGGGAGAAAAGGAGAAGGCATTCTCAGGTGACTGAGGAAGCGTAAGGTGGGAAAGGTTGGGCAGTGTGATTGATGGATGTGCAAAAAAGAGGCACTGCTCCTTCTCTGCCCCCTGGTCACTGAAGCGAGCTCTTTCTTCTGCCCATCGCATCCACCCCTCCACCCCTCCACAAAAGGCAGAGGCCAAGCGGAGCGTCTTTCCATAAATATCATCCTCACTATATCCCATTCATAGCCTCTCTTTTCGCCCTATTCGTATGCCCAATTTTTTTGCGCGGCCGCAGGCCGCCTGCCGCGAAGGGCAGGGCAGCCAGAGCTCCGGAGGCCGTAGGGCATGGCTGCGGAGGCCCCGGAGCGTAGCCTAGCATGCGAAGCATGCTAGGCGAAGCGTAGGGGCCGTAGCAGCCATGCCCGGAGGCCGGAGGAGCTCTGGCGCCCTGCCCGGAGCGGCGGGCGGCCAAGGCCCACTTTAACAGTTACCCCATTTTTCGTCCGTCTGTCCGCATATCTTATATAATACGCGTGATACCATTTTGGGAGGGGTCTCGGGGCTCCCTGGATTCTTTACTTATCCTGACATGTGATAGCTCTATGAATCAGTCTCGACGAATTATTCAATATTTTTTGGGGTTATCCATGCATGGGAAATGTTAAATACATGAAATACTCAAAAACATTCGCATTTTTGCCATTTTTGAGAATTTTTTGACTTTGAAACATCATAGCTCCTCCATTTTTTAACTTTTTTGGTTGAATTTTTTTTTCAGTTGCAGCTACAACAATTCTGTCTTAATTCCGTTTGTTAGTTATCAAAGTTTTTAATAAAATATTTGAAAATAAATGGATTGACTGATGACAATTTTTTGATTTTTGGCCTACCCAGGAGCCTGATGTGATTAGGATGCATTAAGTAATCCCTTTTAGAACTCACGGCAAGGAAACCACGAAATATAACCTCATGAAGGTTTATTTTGGCATGGTTTGTATTATTTTAACTTTTAGTTAAATACATGTTTTTGGTTTTCAATGGGTGATAGAACCACTGATTAATGTTGTATTAAGTTTGAAATACTGCCTGAATGACATGGTCAAATAACTTCTTATTTTTATGCTCTCAAACGTTTCTTTTATCTTTGCTGTGGTGTGTCAGATTACTTTTTTATTTTTCTTATTTGTTGGTTTTATTATAAGGGTGGCCGCGCGGAGCGCGGCCACTGACCAATATTACTAGTATATATATATGTTTGTGGTACCGCAGCCCGTACTCCTCGGTTTCTCAATGAAATTGGCTGATTTTTTGCATGAAGGTCCGTCTGGGTGGTGGCTCGGGACGTTTTTGTGGGATCGACGCCATTTTGATTGGTTCTTGATTTATGGTCAAAAAACCTCGAAAATGGAGACCTTGAAATTCGAAAATATTTCGAAAATTTAAATTTTACTTGTATTAATTATTGATTATTATTTAGATTGCTATTTATCATTTAAATGTCTCAGAAACCCAAAATAGACCTAGATCAATTTGTGGCATTTTACTTTTGTTTGTCATTGTAGTATTTATTGAGCTGACTTGCTTATTATTCATTCCAATGCGTCACAAGGTGAACAAGGCCGCGCATCTATTGGCGATAGCCGATAATACCTTGTTATACTTGAACATTGAGAGCGGAAAATTGTCAAAAACCAAGTTGTTCTGGCGATGACATGCTTCTTAACGACCCCACTGCATAAAAATGAAAAAACCTCGGAGAAGCCGGGGACCAGGCTCTGGTGGGAGCAAGGACGAAGGCAGGCTTGTGAGTGGTGACTGACTGACGAGCAGAGGATGGGCTCAGCAGCTCGTCGCCGCGCGTCTCCAAGCGCCACGGACTTCCTTCAACCATTCCAACATCTCCTCACACCCACCATCAATCTTGGCACACGCGTGGACGGGGGGAGGCCGGAAAGACCGGGAAAGACAGTGGGGGAAAGTGTGCCGCGCAGCCGTGCCGCAATAGAGCCTGTGTGTGCATAAGAAGCGCTCCTAAACTGGTATTGCTCCTGCCAGCCCCTTGGTACGCAATATTAGCCCCTTCCAACCACCCGCGCACCCACTGCCTGGCCCTCTTCACCCACTCTTTTTCCACCTCTACGCCCCCACCTGGAGGGGAAGGGACGTCGTCATGTGTCGCTCAGGTTGCGCTGGGCATCTCTCTCTCTGGATGGAGTGGATGGATGGAATGGGTAAAAAATAAACAGGCCCTTCAGGGAGGTGGCGAGAAGAAGAAAGGCCCAGAATGCCAGAGTGGCCAGGAAAATATTGAGGCTATGGATGGAGGAATGGGACTATGGGAGGCGGGCCAGGATTTGCCGAGCCCACGGCTGAGCAAACGCTCGCCAAAGGCTAACATTACGCAAACATTAGCATCCTCCTCCTTCTCTTTTACCCCACTCAGGAATGGAGCAAAAGCTTTAGCCCACACTGCCCCCTATGACCGATGAAAATGTGGCAAGAGTTGATTAGGGAGGGTGAAAAAGAGCGGCCATGTAGTGTCTCAATGCGGAGGCAGGTGAGGTATGCGGGGACATAGTAAGATGGAGAGTTGGGGTGGGACTGGGGGTAGTATGTGAGGGAGTGTTGGTGGGGCGAGGGAGGCGTCTAAGTGGATCTTTGCGACCTTGACTCGCGCCGTCTTCCCTCGGCCCTCCAGATCTGGGAGGGATGGACGGAGGGAGGGGACAGGGAAGGAAGGGACAGGGAAGGAAGGGACAGGCCCCTCCCTCCCCTGAGTTGGCGCCCTCCAAGCCTTCTCCTCCAGACCAACTGCCAACGCTACGCTACCCAAACAAGTTTCACGGCCTCCCGGAATGCCTCTTCCGCCAGTGATACAGCGCCACATTAGGCCGCATTGTACACCGCCTCTCATTACCCCTCCCTACTCCACCACCACCACACTCCTCACCACATTCAACCACTGGACACAGATCCCTCCTCTATCCTCCCCTCTTTTGGCACCTCCCCCTGTCCCCCTCCCCCTCCCAGCCCACCCCCATCCTGGCCTTGAGGGCAGTGTCGTAAACAGGCCTCACCTATGCGCTCCATTTATGCCCACCCATCCACAGTCCCATTGCCCCGGTCACTACGCACTAGCAAACTTCCCTCCCAACCCCACCCCTCGCACTACATTTTTCATTGGTTTAATAAAATATGCCAATATAAAACAAACAATTTCTAACACACTTTGAAGCCAAGAGTTTAGAGAAATTTAAGCCTAGCACAAGCTTGAAATATCTAATAAAAGCTTGCTGATTTCAGGCCTAGTTATGCCTTCTGATTTGAAATATTTTGAGTTTGTCTCATTTTGTGTATTTGGCAAATTTGGTTCAAAAATAATATTAAACTTAACTATTTAAAATTAAATGTTGAAAATTTGTAACTGAAATAATTTTCATCATGCAGAGCTCTAATTTACAAGACGTTTTTGGTTCATTTTGTGTATTTGGCAAATTTGGTTTAAAAATATTATTAAACTTAACTATTTAAAATTAAATGTTGAAAATTTGTAACTGAAATAATTTTCATCATGCAGAGCTCTAATTTACAAGACGTTTTTGGTTCATTTTGTGTATTTGGCAAATTTGGTTTAAAAATATTATTAAACTTAACTATTTAAAATTAAATGTTGAAAATTTGTAACTGAAATAATTTTCATCATGCAGAGCTCTAATTTACAAGACGTTTTTGGTTCATTTTGTGTATTTGGCAAATTTGGTTTAAAAATATTATTAAACTTAACTATTTAAAATTAAATGTTGAAAATTTGTAACTGAAATAATTTTCATCATGCAGAGCTCTAATTTACAAGACGTTTTTGGTTTAGAGTCCTGAAGGCATTCGCAATTTAAAAACAGGTAATTTATTGCTGAAATTTAATTAATATTAAATGTTTTAAATTAAACGGTGAAAATTATGGTTAATATAATTATATAAAATCAAATAAATATGTTGCTGAAGAATTATGTTATTTTACCTTTGATGGGATCGCCATTAAAGCGCATCTCGATGAGGTGGACGATGGGCTGAACGGGAACGAAGGTGGCCACGTAGCTTCTTGCCCCCTTCTCCTCCACCGAGCAGCCCACTTCGCCCCCATTGATCATGATCTCCAAGTTCCCGCTACCCGCCTCACTCGCGTCAACTGCAACACATCCTTCACATCATCATCCCCTCCGCAATTGCCTATCCTCTGCCAATAAATTAGGCAAGAAATACTGAAACCCAAAGCAGCTGTGTAGTGCGGGCCGTGAACGGCAGCGCTGGGGTCCGGATCGGGTGAGCCGAAGCCAGAGTCGGGGCTGAGGGCTGGCGGGCTGTGAAGGCTCTGTTCGGAGAGGCTCCTCCGATAGGGGCCCTTGCCTTTCACAGAGGCGTAGGCAGGCTCCAGACGCAGCTGCCCATCGCCATCGCAAAGCAGACAGTAGAGACTGCCGGTCAAGCGCTGCTGTGTGCGGTGCATGCCGCCGGCGCTGTGGCCAGGAGCAGAGGGAATGGAAGTGGAGCGAGTTGGTTGGGGCAGTGGCTTTGGGTCCAGCTTAGGAGAGTCACAGCGGGGACAGAAGAGGCGTCCGTCGGGCAGGGTGAGAGTTCGGTGCTGGTGCAGGGAGGTCTGAGCCCGGCGGATGCTGGAGATGCGAGCTCGGCGCCCAGTCATCCGGCGGTGCACAAAGGCCCCCAGGGACCCCCTTCAGACCTACTTCAGCCAACCACCCCCCTGTCCTTGACTTTTTGTCCGCCTGCGACGTTGACGCCCTTTTGTCAAGGCCAGGGGAGCAGAGGACGTTTGCTGCGGCAAAAAGAAAGCAGAGAAAGGGCCTCCAGCGACTGGCTTCAGCGCCAAGGGATTAGCGCGGGCCGCTCCTAGGGGTGAAGGAAAGGGGTGAGAGGCCCCGACCCCACCTCTTCAAACCCGATACGCGTGGGCAACTCCTGCAGTCTTCTGGCCTCCAGCCACCCGACAGGGGGATTCAACCCTCGGCATCGGGGACCCTCCAGAAGAACCCCCGAGGAGAGCGCACTGGGAGGAAGCTGCTTCTCAAGTCCCCCAACTGCACAAAGGACCTCCTCCACTGCAGGAACCCCATTCTTCTTCGCCAAAGCGAGACTCTGGGAACTCAACTCTCCCCCTGTCTACTAGGGCCTGGGAAAAGTGAATTTGGGGACTCCGAATTCGATGCACCAGCAAATGGTGCGGGAATAACAGGAATGGGAAACCTGCTCATGCACTCCTACCCTAAACTCATTGCCAGTCCCTGTGCAGCAAAGGCCGGGAGGACAAAAGGGCAGGTGTACCGCGGCCGGGGAATCGTACAAAGCAGCTGCGGAGGGAGGAAGGAAGCCTTTGCCTACTCTCAAGGCCTATTTGCATCTGGCTGGAGCAAAGGCCGGCTAGGAATCACAGCTCTTTTTGCTCAGCTGCTGCCTACTTTTTTCCCCTGCTTAAAAGTTGTAGCGGTTGTAGCTGACGGGAGGAGAGGCGTGGCAGGTGGTAAAAAAGAACCAGTTTGAGCTCATGGAAAGAAGTGAGCCGTGAACTGGGTCTTGAAAGCAGCAATGAAAGAGTAGCATAAGCAGGTTGACGGTAAGGGCAGTGAGACTATGCTAGCTCCCCCCCCCCCACTTATACTTTCCCCCCCCCCCCCCACTTAAATAATCCCCCCCCCCCACTTACGCAATCCCCCCCCCCCCCACTTAGGCATGACCTAGGCTTTGGAAGGCTTAGGCTTAGTTTTAGGTAGAAATCCGTAGTTGTTGATGCTACATCCCCCCCCACGTATTATGCTACAAACCCCCCCCCACTTAAGCATATTTTGACTTTTGATGCTAGCTCCCCCCCCACTTAACTTCATAAGTGGGGGGGGGGAGTTAGCATCAAAAGTCAAATTATGCTTAAGTGGGGGGGGATGTAGCATCATAAGTGGGGGGGGGAGCTAGCATCAAAAGTCAAAATATGCTTAAGTGGGG
This sequence comes from Ptycholaimellus sp. GST1_10, assembly GCA_030248095.1. NCBI lineage: Eukaryota > Metazoa > Nematoda > Chromadorea > Chromadorida > Chromadoridae > Ptycholaimellus > Ptycholaimellus sp. GST1_10. The sequence goes on along the minus strand of JASANA010003392.1, from coordinate 25,499 downwards.
GGGATGTAGCATCATAAGTGGGGGGGATGTAGCATCAACAACTACGGATTTCCACCTAAATCCAAGCCAACGGCTAAGTGGGGGGGGATTATATAAGTGGGGGGGAATGTATAAGTGGGGGGGGGGAAAGTATAAGTGGGGGGGGGAGCTAGCATAGTCCGGGCAGTGTGGGTAGACAGACAGTGGTTGGGGGAAGTTTTGCACAGGGTAAGTCCGCAGTCGTCCATCTTAGGCTCATTAACCGGGCTACAGCTGCGGTGAACTCCCTGGCAGACTGGCCCTCCAATTGTCCACTGCACCTAGTTGGAAGCAGAGAGTCGGATGGTGTTGAGGTGCAGCCGCAGACAGAGCAAGGCAAAGGAAGAATAGACCAACTGTGAAAGGAGATGGGCTCCTGCAGCTGGTTGATGAGGAGGTGCTCCGGGAGGCCGGAGACTTGGATGCGGGCTGCGTCGCCGACGTTGCAGGGGAACGGACCGCTCGCCAACTCAGCCTCGCCTACGCGCACTCGCACCAGGTGTTCACCTTACAATTTACTTTGCTTAGCAAACAATTGGCAAAAAAATCGCAAAAGATGAGGCAGATAAATGAAATTCAGAAGGCTGTCTAGGCTCTGAGCAGTGAAGGAGGAGTGCGGCTGACGGCTGGTGAGAAGGGGCGAAGGCCAGGTGAAAGTGCTCAGGTGGGAGCAACGCTGCACTCTGCCTATTCTCCAATCCCCCGTCCCACTTTTTATGCCTTCTCCACGTAATCAGGCCGCCCCCTGCCTCCCCCTTCCCCCACAATGACAGCTCCTTTTTGAAACCCGACTAAACGATTGCTGTAATTTCTTTACACACCGCTGACTGCAAAGTGAAATAGATTTGGTTTCACCTGGCTCCAACGGCGTCCACTCGGCCTGAAATCCATGATCCCCGACAGAGTAGACCTTGGCTGTGCTCGTTTGACCAGATGGAGCTGCCAATTGCTTCATTTACTCTAGTTTAGAGGTAATGGAGGAAGCAAAGCAAAGCCTAGGAATACTTTAGAAGACGTGGAACATGTAAAAAGACACCTGCTGAGCAATGAGCGATGGACGGCACAGACGAAGAGGCTTAGCCAAGTGGACGAGCACTGACAAACTTTCCCCTGCACCAAGCCCGTCAGTCTACAAGTCACCAAATACACACACTCCCAAACACTCCCTTTCACGCCCTATCAGATCCAGTGACTCTTAGCCTTTGCATTGAGATGGGATTGTAGGAGGTGTGGATGGGCAAAGAGGTGTGGGAGGCTGGGCAAATACGGGCCTACTCAGTGAGAGCGGAGGGCAGGGTGGAGGGTGGAGTTGCGGCAGTGGGGCGAAGAGGACGGGGCCCCACATGGCCTCTGCAAGAACTCCCTTCCCACAATGTCCCCTTCAGGCTTGCCGCGCTTCAAAAAACTGCCCTGCTTTCGCCTATTTGCCCTCCCCCTTCCTCTACCCCAACACAATCACTCACGCAACACCATTCCACTCCCTTTCCTCTCGCAACTCCACCTCAGGGCGGATGGAAGTCATTCTCTCTGCTCTGGCAAGGTCCCAAGGTCATGCCGGGTTTGGCCAGACGCGGAGGAAGAAGCAGAAAAAAGGCAGGGATGTGAGTGGACGAGGACAGAGGGGTGAGGAAGTGAGGAGAGGAAGGGAAGGAAGGGCACTCACGCACTACTTCCACTGCCAGCGGCTCTGTCTCCGACTTCACTGACAAAGGCCACCAAATCTCTGCGCACGGCCCCGCCACGTGCAACAGCATGCAAGGAGCGGGAAAGGACAGGACAGCAGCTCTCTCTGGCACTTCTTTCTACCTCTCCATCTTCCGCCTCCCATTGAAGCCAAACAAATATGTTATTGAATGATTCAAATTTTTAATGATCTGGCTTCAATGGGAGGCGGAAGATGAGCTTGGGCCGAGCAGTGGGTTGTTTGACGGGGGAACCGGTGATGAGAACGGAGAGGTCCTTGGAGTCCGCGCCCACAGCGTGGATCATGAAGGTCGCCAGCTTCTCTACCGATCCCATACGCAAATTCTCCCCGTACACTGACACCGAAGAAGCGTCCACGATGTCCAGGATGAAAGGAGAGCCTGGAAAAAAGCCGGGATTTCCTGTCCAAGGTCATGAAAGCAGGAAAGGAAAGACCTTTGACTTCCATGTTGTTGAAGAAGACGTGAATCTTGTACTGGCCGGCGCCATCGGGTGTGAACTGAACTTTGTAGAGGCCGCCGCCCTGGTTCTCGATCTGGCACGGGATCGCGTTCCCGTTGTGCATCGCTTTCACCTTCACAAACATTCCTCATTTGAAACCCATACTCTGCACTTGAGAACAAGGTGTTCTCGGCTGTCGCCAAGATGCGCGGCGTAATTTCCAAGCCAAACACTTAAGCTACAGCAGTGGCGGATATAGGATTTATCATAGAAAAACGAGTAATTTCTGAATTTTAGTAGTTTGAAACATCAAAAAACTGAGTTTTGGGCAAAAATTGACAAATTACGTCAAGCCCAAAAAATGGCCTGGAGATATCACCTAAGCGGGCATTCATGCAAAAAATCAGCCAATTTCGTTGAAAAACCAGTGATTTATGAATTTTAGTAGTTTGAAACATCAAAAAATTGAGTTTTGGGCTAAAATAGAAAAATTACGTCAAGGCCAAAAAATGGCCTGGAGATACCACCTAGGCGGACTTTCATGCAAAATATCAGCCAATTTCGTTGAAAAACCAGTGATTTATAAATTTTCGTACATTGAAACATCAAAATATTGAGTTTTGGGCAAAAATCAAAAAATTACGTCAAGCCCAAAAAATGGCCTGGAGATACCACCGAGTCGGACTTTCATGCAAAAAATCAGCCAATTTCGTCGAAAAACCAGTGATTTATGAATTTTAGTAGTTTGAAACATCAAAAACTTGAGTTTTGGACGAAAATCGAAAAATTACGCCAAGCCCAAAAAATGGCCTGGAGATACCACCTAGGCGGACTTTCATGCAAAAAATCAGCCAATTTTGTTGAAAAACCGCGGAGGCCCGGCCCTGGACAGACATATATATATATATATATGCGGACAGACGGACGCAAAAATGGGGTAACTGGTTAAGCTGGCCTTGGCCGCCCGCCGCTTCGGGCAGGGCGCCAGAGCTCCTCCGGCCTCCGGGCACGGGTGCTACGGCCCCTACGCTTCGCCTAGCATGCTTCGCATGCTAGGCTACGCTCCGGGGCCTCCGCACCCATGCCCTCCGGCCTCCGGAGCTCTGACTGCCCTGCCCTCCGCGGCAGGCGGCCTTCGGCCGCGCAAAAATCGTGCAGCCAACAAAACTGGAAATGAAGTTTGGGAAATAAAGAAGAACCTTGATGGTGCCATCGCCGGCATGAGCTGTGTTGACGTTAAATTTGATCTCCTGCCCCACCACACCCACGTCCATGCCGTAGACCTGACAATCCCAACTCCTTCTCCCCCACTCATTCTCAGAGAAGAGTAATGAAGCTGTGGCGAGTCACCTGAACTAGGTTAGGGTCGTAGACGAAGCAGGCAAAGGGACTGCCGCGAATGTCCTCTCCGTCGTACAGGATGGAGATGGACCACTGGCCTGGCAACAACAGCGCTTTTAGGCTAGTGCTTGGAGAAAAGGAGGGAAGCGGGTGGAGGAGAGGTCGAACCGACTTCGCTTGGAGTGAAGTTGGCAGTGTAGGTGCTGGCGCGTTGGGTGACTGGGCATCGGCTGAGGCGCCCCGACGGTGCTCGAGCCTCCACGCCCACCGCCCCCTGCTTGCTCGATCGTTCCGCGTTCAACTGCAATTATCTCTGCTTCTTCGTCTGTACCTATCTTCTTCTATTGGCTTTCCTGCTTCTTCATCCATGCTCATCTCTACTGCTCTAAGGGATGCAGTGGACTAACCACGACTTCCACAATGGAGCCGACTGCACAGGGCTCATTGAGGCCACTGAAGCTGACGCTGTTCTTCCCCTCCATCTCCTGTCAAGTGTCCTAGGTGACTGGTGAGTGGAGTAGAGGAGAGGTTTGAGAATGGATTACGAGAGGTTGTCGGAGTCGTTGGTCGTGAATGTGGGGTGATGGTGGTGCTTGTTCCCCGCCCACAGGCACCTCCAGCGGACTTCCACCGATCTCTCCGCCGCTGCACAGCACGCGCACCTCAAACGCCTCATCCACTTATCCCCTCTCTCTATATCCCACCCTCTTCCCCAAATTTCATTCCAGGCCTTTGAGAAAAAGTGGGGATGATGATGAGGCTGGCAAGGTCAAAGGGGGCCTGGTGGTTTGGGAACTCTGGGAACGCAGAAAAGGGGACGATGGATCTTCTCCAGCGTGGGGTTATCTCTCCTTCCCGCCCTCCCTCATCTCCCCGTCCCTAATGCAGCGCGCCCCTTTTTGTTGCAATTTTCTTTCCCCCTTGCGCCAGAACTCACGCACCTCCCAATACACCTCTACAGCTGGCCGCCTATTGAACTGGAATCCGCGTGTACGCCACTCGTTAACCCCTACACACACAGCAGCACCTACCCTGTCCATTCAATTCAAACCCACGATTAGCATTCATAATCGTCAACGGCGCTATTGCTCACATTTGCTGATGTCCTGAGCAGGAGAGAGTTGGTGAAGGGAATGTGGGAAAATGAAGTGAATGGGTGGGGGAAGGATTAGAAGGTAGAGGGTGGGCGGAGGGAGGGCCGTGGCTGCGTCTTAGCGCAGCATGGAAGTGGATTGGGGCATGGAGGAACGGGTTTGTGCGAGCACATGTGGGGCCGCCACTTTGGTGCGGAGGACGGACGGACGGAGTGACTTTCTTTGCCGCCCCTCCTTCTTCCCCTCCTCCTCCCTCTACTCCTCCCCCTCCGCCCCACCACCAGCCTCCAATCATGCATTCACTGGGCACAGGAGAATGGGACGCGCCCTGTGCCGCTCAATGGAGCCTCCTCAACCCCTCCCTGCTCCATTCTCATGTCTCTACACGACGACCGGTCATTTATGGTCACCGCTTTCAACCCCCTTCTGCGCTTTCACTTCATTTAGCCCCATTTACATCTACCCGATGCATTTGAAACCAGGGAAGTAGGCTGTGAATAGGAAGGAGGTGTGTACCTTGTAGGTGCCAGGTTCGATGGGCACGAAACTGATGTTGGCGCCACGTGCAGAGCGTCGGAGGCTGGAGGGAATGCGATAGCCTTCAGGACCGCTCACCACTGCTTCCAAGTCTCCTATCTCCACGCCCTTGTCCAGAATCGACACCTCGATGTTGATCTGGAAGCCGGTTTTTTGCCCCCCTCTCCCCCCTCGGATGGGGCTGAAAGTGTTGCCTGGTTGTGTGGTTGAAATTTGAGCGACTTGGGCGGGTGCAGCTGGGCCATCTCCCGTGGCTGCAGCATCCCCGAACGCGGCTCCCTCAAATCCCCAGCACCACTACTTCCACTCACAAACTCTGCATTGACTTCAGAATAGTAGGGGGGTTTTGAACTGCGCACAGAGCCTAGCAACGGCCTTTTTGGCTGGGAAACTGGACAGAGAGAGTGCGCATCCCGCCCTTACACCTAGGCCCAACAATGCCACCTATAGTCACCGCCGCTCAAACTACCCCACTGAGAGAGGAGGAAGGGGCGAGCGAGCGGGAAGAGAAGGAAGACACCTGGCCTTGCTCGGCTCATCACTCCATGTGGCCGTAATGAAGGGCAGCATTTGGGCGGGAAGCGAATTCCTCGTCCTCTGCTTCTTCTTTCTGCAGCGGCCAACGGACAGCTACGCCCCACCAACGCCGCACCCACACTCACTCAACCCCCCTCCACAGCCCCTACCACAAACCCAGCGACCCCGCCCCTCTCTCTCAACTGCCCAGCACCCATCAGCAGGAACTACCCACGCAAGACGTCCCGCTCCCCCTCTTCCTACACGGCATTAGCCTTCCACACATCTGCCCACTTTGCCGCGCCCCTCCCTGCTCCCTTCCGCAACCGGTCCCCAACAATGGCCTCCACCCACCGCTAAACATGCCTCAGGGATCACATACACCTGGCGCCACTCCAATAGCCCCCCACTCACCTAGCCCCATCTATGCAAATGGGGACAGTTTTTGGCCAGCTGGCAGGGGCCAGATTGAATGGGGGGCCGACCGAATCTGCTGGTACTGCTGCTGGTAGGGCGACGGCTCCTCTTTGATGGGCCGCAGCCGCTGGCGATCTGACGGCCGCTCTGCTGTTCGCTCTGACGCCCGACCAGCTTGTGGATAGCCAGCAGCCTGGCGGGGGCCCACGTTGCAGAAGCGAGCGGCGTAGGCCATCATGGCTGCAAGCTTAGGCATGGGTGAAAGAAAGGGGATGAGAGGCCGAGACCTAGGTGGTCGCTTTCATTCTCCAGGATCTCATGGGCGCTGAGGATCGGCTCTACGCCTAGCTGGCGACCGCCTTGGACGCCTGGAGAGGAGTGAAGGTGAAAGAAGGATGGGTGGAAAGGATGGGCTAGCCGAGGTGTATGTTCTTGGCCCACTGGGAAGGGTCCATGCTGAGGTTGGGCCAGCCGGGGATCTGCCCGCCCAGGTTCTCCACCAACTGGCACAGCACCAGACCGTCCTGCCAGTCCCTCTGCAACCTACCTACTCCATCACCCTACACTGCTTAAAGAAAGCAAAAATGCAGGACAGTGAAGTCGTTGACGCGAACATCTTGCATGAGGTCGTTGATACGTTTCAATGTCGCCTGGTAACCTTGAAGAGAAGTTGTGGTTGAAGGAGGTGCAGAAGAAAAGAGGATTGACCAGGAGAGCCATGCTTGACGAAGTAGCTGAGGTAGGTCATGGCGGACAGCTCGTCGAGGTTGGGGTCGGCGAGGTCTTCGGGGGCGAGGACGAGGGGGATGGCGAGTTGGCGGCGGGCAAGCTCCATGGCGGTCCGGCAGTTGTCCTCGGCGCGGGCGGGGGACAGGCGTCGCCAATCAGGACAGGCTCCAGGGCGGCAGTAGTCGATGAGGGCGGAGAGGGCCAGGCCGGAGTTCCAGTCCTTGCCGAAGTTGCGGATACCCAGCTCCGGCACCGCCGCTTGGATCCAGGCCAGCATGAGCTTCTTCGGCGGGATCTTCGTCTTTCCTGCACCCTCTCCTCCTCCTCTTCTGTCCGCTTTCCTCCTTCCTGCTAACCGGAGATCTGGTAGCGGAGAATGAGGCACCAGATGAGACCCAGGATGAGCTTCAGGTTCCCTTCCACGATGTCGTAGGCGCCTAGAAATTCTTTACACTTTCTTTACTATGCTTCAGGGTATGCATTGGTTTGTTACAGTTTGGAATGCATAAATCAATGCTTTGGTTTGCTAGACTGGATGGCGGTGCATAGGAAGTAAAGAGGGGGGTTTGGGAGGGGGCGCGTAGAGGGTGGTTTGGAAGGGTGTGGCTGAAGTGGAAGCGAGGTGGTTTGGGGGGAGTCAAGTGCGTGCGGCCCTTCGCTCAATTTTCGGCCCTCCCTCAGCTGCTTTTAGACTGCCTGGGTTGGTGGGTTGGAAAAAACGATGTCGGGCAGTGAATGGATGGGAGTGGGGGGAGGGTGGGGCTGAGAGACGGATGAGCTACTTCAATGCCGCCGCCACATGCCCCCGATTCGCGCCCTTTGCTTGACCCTCCATTGGGATGGGAGGAGGGCTGAGCAGTAAAAAGGGGCGATGAATGGAGAGGACCGATGTTGACGAGTTTCACGCCGTCCTCCAGCATGGCATCCAGGGCCAGTTGCGCATTGGTCAGCATCTGGATCTCCGACGGATTCTCCCGATACACTCGCCCTGTGCACCGCCGTCTTTGCAGAGCCTACAATGTTTAACCATGCTCAGTTCAAAGAGGACAGGCATGTGAAAAGGGGTTTGAATAATGTACCTCGACAAGAGCAATGAGAATGGTTCCATCGCAGAGGTCTCGGGCAAGATCGCCCACGGCGGGGCCACCCTCTCTTCCCAGCTGCTCATTCACCCAGTTTCTACGGACAGCATTGGACTAAGAGAGAGAGGGCAGGAAGAAGGGAGGAAGCAGAGTGCCTGAAGGTGGATAGTTGCATGATGATCCAGCGGCGGTCCTCGGCAATGCCCAGGCTGCCCTTGGCCGCCCGGGCTTCTGGCGACAGCGCCGCATGCCCATACACCACCGGCATCACCACCCCCACCACCACCACCACCTCTGCAAACTTATCCTCCTTTCCAAAAGATCCAACATAACAGACCTCTATGCAAAAAAAGGCAGCTCAAAAAATGATGCCTTCGAGCTTTTATTAGTAGCGCAATACCAAAAACGATGGTGAAACGCCAAGATCTTATCGAATAGCTTACATCTAATGCACCAGTTCGCTCGCAACAAAAAGGATGGGATCTGAGCGGGTAATTGGTGGGAAAAGGGATGGGGAATAGGTGAAAAGAAGCAGTGTGGGTAGCCAGAGCCACAATGCCAGGCCTGGAAAACAGAGGCGGGGCACAAAACACGGCAGCTTCCTCCCCACTGTGCAGTGGGGTCGATAAAAGCATCGGTGACGTAGCTGAGCAGAGGGTTCCGCCCTGTTTGCCCAGAGCATCAGCGGCCTAGGCTTACTAGCTGTCAGAGCTCCCTCCGTCCGAGGATGGGATGAGTGCCAGGAGGCCGCCCCACCAACTGGCCCAGACTTTCTCTGGGGTGGGGCTTGATGAGGACAGGGCTGATGGAAGCGGTGAGTTTTGGTGAGGGAGGAGGATGGGGGTAGGTAGGAGGATGGCGCTGTCTGTGGCTGCGTCCGGAGAAGAGGAAGAGCGCTAGTTGGGGGTGGGTGGGTTGCGCAGTGTATGTGTAGAAGCGGCGGAGGGTAGAAGGAGGGGAAGGATTGGAGGATGGGCGAGGAGGGGAGGGGAGGGGGGGGGAGTTGTCGCGGAGCCCTTGGGGGGCTAGCGGCCTCCTCCCTCCAGGCCTCACCCCCGCCAGGTTGCCAGCATTGTGTAGCGATGGAGCGGGCTAGAGAGGAGAGGCGACTTCCCCTTCCACTCCTACCAACCGCCCCCCTTCCCATCCCCTCCCAACCCCTCCCCTCACCGACACAGGGCTCCCCCCCAATGACTGGGGAGATCAAATAAACACACAGAGGGCGGGGGATGGATGTGGGGGGGGGGCGAAAGTTGGAGGCGGAGAAGTGAGTTGGAAGCGTTGGTGAGAGGGGAAGGCGTTGGTTGCGCTGTGGCGCTGCTCTATGCCGTGGGCAAACAATGCGCGTAACCCCGAAGAGGCCGCTGCTTCCGCCTACCCTAATCACCTCTCTCCTCCAGACACCCTAATCTACTCTTCTACTCCGTTCACAGTCCAGCTTCAACAGTCTCCTTCTTTTTCTGTCTTTATCATAGTCATATCATTATAATAGATTTGAGAAGAACCAGTGCAAACAAAAACACCAGCAAAACTTAAGATGCTTGCAGCAGAAGGCAACGCAAGTGGATTCTATTACATTTCTTAGGTTAAATTACATTAAATTACTTTTTTAATTTTTGACCGCGGAGCGGCCCGAAGGGCCGCTCCGCGGTCTATAGAGGTTACTCAACTTTTGTCCTCATATATATATGTGTATATATATCTGGAAATGCTGGGCACGGGCGAATTCTCAACGGATCTGGACATACTTTTTTTTTCCTGAAAGCTAAAATGTGCCGCTTGGATCCTGGGGGGGTGGAGCTGGTACAGGACAATTAGAAACATTACTATCCTGAGTAGGGCAAGTTTTTTCCCAAAAATTACCATTTTCCTCTATAGCGTCTGAACGGCTGAGAATTGAACATAAGACTTGAGTTTTTTATTCACAATTCATGTACGCTGGTTCTAAATATGTGCTTACTTTTGAAAATGGATGAGAAACAACAGACTTTTCCTCTTGAGTGACAAACTTTCATGCATGCCAATAGTATCACTAATTAGTAGCAGCTGAACGGCTAAGAATTGCACAGAATACTTTGGTTTTTTGATTCACAAGTCATATATACCGATTCTAAATCTGTGCTTACTTTTGAAAATGGTTGAGAAACCACAGACTTTCCCTCTTGAGTGACAAATTTACACCCATGCCAATAGCATCAATAAGCAGTAGCAGCTGAATGGCTGTGAATTGTATATAAGACTTTGGTTTTTTGATTCACAAGTCATACATTTCGATTCTGAATCTGTGTTTACTTTTGAAAATGGCTGAAAAACCACAGACTTACCCTTTTGAGAGATAATTTCAGCCATGCAATGAAACCATTCCTTAATTGTTGGCATCTGCTACAGGTGAAGGTGGAAGGGGGAATATGCTCCGCGGTCACCTATTGCGCTTTGCGCCATATACTTGTTTATGTAAACTATCTTGCATTTACTTATGAATCGGTTTTTAAAAAGCACTTTTCTTTACCCTCTCCTTTTCCTACATTGCGAACTGATCTTAAACCTACTAGTACTCTTGGTTGTAGGCAAACGGGGAGCGCGTGTTTTTTTAATTTTTCGGCCAGTTTAGATGCACATAATCCACCCACATAACCCACCCACTTTTAAGTTTTAAGGGACAATATTTTAAGTGACAACCTTAAGGACGTAGACAAACCTAAAGATAAATATCTATTAGCCACAAAAAGTGTCATATAAATGATCCCTGCTGTGGTAAAGCTCGAAAGTGTATACAAAGCTAAAGATGTCCATCTATTACCCACAAAGAAACTGGCGTATAAATGGGTACACAATTAACCACAACCACCTCTTCGATCCCAATACATCTTTGCCCTAACAGTAATTGAACACAGCCCCGAGGACAGCTGAACGGTGGCTCTAAGTTCTCTGCGCTGAGGCCACTGCCAGCTGATGCGGATGACCCAGTTCCAGTGCGACCACCATCTTTGCCTTCACTGCAAGCATCGACTCTCTCAGGTCAGTCCGAGATTTTCTAGCAAGTCATTTTCATAGTTCTCAAAATTTTTCTAAAGCTCCCACTCCTTTATCGACCGTCCGAGGTCATGGTACTGGCAATGTTGTGCATAGCCATTGAGCGCTTTTATCATGGTTCTATGAGGATGTGAGCCGTTAGGGGAGTTGGAGCACGTTTTGGCATAATTTTAGTTTATTACATAGATCCTTTGTCCATATTTACCTAACAAACTCAATTTTGTTTAGTTTGCCAGGTAAATCGAAGATGGAAGAAAGGACAGCTGCACAGTGGCTCTAAGTTCTCTGCGCTGAGGCCACTGCCAGCTGATGCGGATGACCCAGTTCCAGTGCAACCACCATCTTTGCCTTCACTGCAAGCATCGACTTTCTCAGGTCAGTCAGAGCTTTTCATTGCAAGTCATTTTCAGAGTTCTCAAAATTTTTCTAAAGCTCCCACTCCTTTATCGACCGTCCGAGGTCATGCTACTGGCAATGTCGTGCTTAGCCATTGAGCGCTTTTATCATGGTTCTATGAGGATGTGAGCCGTTAGAGGAGTTGGAGCACGTTTTGGCATAATTTTAGTTTATTACATAGATCCTTTGTCCATATTTACCTAACAAACTCAATTTTGTTTAGTTTGCCAGGTAAATCGAAGATGGAAGAAAGGACAGCTGAACGGTGGCTCTAAGTTCTCTGCGCTGAGGCCACTGCCAGCTGATGCGGATGACCCAGTTCCAGTGCGACCACCATCTTTGCCTTCACTGCAAGCATCGACTTTCTCAGGTCAGTCAGAGCTTTTCATTGCAAGTCATTTTCAGAGTTCTCAAAATTTTTCTAAAGCTCCCACTCCTTTATCGACCGTCCGAGGTCATGCTACTGGCAATGTCGTGCTTAGCCATTGAGCGCTTTTATCATGGTTCTATGAGGATGTGAGCCGTTAGAGGAGTTGGAGCACGTTTTGGCATAATTTTAGTTTATTACATAGATCCTTTGTCCATATTTACCTAACAAACTCAATTTTGTTTAGTTTGCCAGGTAAATCGAAGATGGAAGAAAGGACAGCTGAAAAGTGGCTCTAAGTTCTCTGCGCTGAGGCCACTGCCAGCTGATGCGGATGACCCAGTTCCAGTGCGACCACCATCTTTGCCTTCACTGCAAGCATCGACTCTCTCAGATCAGTCCGAGCTTTTCTAGCAAGTCATTTTCATAGTTCTCAAAATTTTTCTAAAGCTCCCACTCCTTTATCGACCGTCCGAGGTCATGGTACTGGCAATGTCGTGCATAGCCATTGAGCGCTTTTATCATGGTTCTATGAGGATGTGAGCCGTTAGGGGAGTTGGAGCACGTTTTGGCATAATTTTAGTTTATTACATAGATTCTTGTCCATATTTACCTAACAAACTCAATTTTGTTTAGTTTGCCAGGTAAATCGAAGATGGAAGAAAGGACAGCTGAACGGTGGCTCTAAGTTCTCTGCGCTGAGGCCACTGCCAGCTGATGCGGATGACCCAGTTCCAGTGCGACCACCATCTTTGCCTTCACTGCAAGCATCGAATTTCTCAGGTCAGTCAGAGCTTTTCATTGCAAGTCATTTTCAGAGTTCTCAAAATTTTTCTAAAGCTCCCACTCCTTTATCGACCGTCCGAGGTCATGGTACTGGCAATGTCGTGCATAGCCATTGAGCACTTTGGCTGATGGGGTGAGCCCCCCCCCCCCCCAAAGGTTACACCCCCCCCCCCCAAAGATACACCCCCCCTAGAGATACACCCTGCCCCCAAGTGATGCACCCCCCCAAAGGGTACTATATTGAAAAAATTTTTATTAGCTTAAAATACTCTTCTGTATATATCTCGAAATTTAAACTCAAGGAATTTTTATATAAACAACTATATACCTACTTTTTTTTTGAAAAATAGTTAGTCTATACCGGATGGCGGGCGCATGCCTACTAGGAGTAGGGGCTTGTCCCCTAAAAGGAGTACCTTTCAAGATTCCAACTGAAGGGCCTAGATGCATGCTCGTCCTCGACGAGGTCATGACTGTGGCAGTACCTACTAGTTGATCATAGTATATTAGGTACTGCCACAGTCATGACCTCGTCGAGGCCGAGCATGCGTCTAAGCCCTTCAGTTGGAATCTTGAAAGGTACTCCTTTTAGGGGACAAGCCCCTACTCCTGATAGGCATGCGCCCGCCATCCGGTATAGACTAACTGTGTTTCAAAAAAAGTAGGTATATAATTGTTTATATAAAAATTCCTTGAGTTAAAACTTCGAGATATGTAAAGAGAAGTATGTTAAGGCAATAAAAATATTTTCAATATATTGGGCTGGCGCGAACGGAGCTTAAGCGGAGTGTCAGCGCAAAGCCCCTCTTTTCGACCTAGGTGTACGTTTTTGGGGTTATTGCTAGATCTCAATTTTGATAAGGCTGCTGCTCGTCACAGAAAGCTCCAATCGTTTTAATTCTTTTTGCAATGGAAAGAGCAACATCGAATTGACTATAGTTTATCTTTTGACTTTTGCCCAAAACTATTTATTTAACAATGAAAAATGCCAAAAACCATTTGTCCGAACTCCTCCTTCTTCTCCTTCTGCTCCTTCTGCTCCGCATCTATTCAATGGACGATAGTAGGTATTCATTTTATCCCCCCGCCCCCTGCCCCCGGTCACTGGGCTTTATCATATAGTCATTTATTGATAAATCTGAAGTTAGGCTAAGGTGGCATATGCCGCAGTGGTGTAGTGGTGTACGCGATTGGTCAGATGAATGATCCTGGCAGGTTCGTATCCTTCTCAAGCATTCTTTTTTATTTTTGTCTGTTTAAAGTTGAGAAAACAACTGGTATCATCGGAAGGCCTAATGTAAAGCTCTATTTTCCCAAAAATCGATTCTCCTAAACAAAATCTAAGAAAATTTCTCAAAAATTTTTATGTTTGCCTATAGATTTGCATTGTAATTTCCGATTTGAAAATTTTTTTTTAAGTTTTTGTTTTTTATTTTTTTATTTATCTAATAAAATCTTAGCTAAATATATAACCAACATTATAAAATTTGTATTTATACATTTTATACTATATTAAAAGTGGAAGAAATATCTGGTACCATCGGCAGGCCAAATGTGGGTCTCTTTTCTCCAAAATTTGCAATTGACTCGAGTAAAAAGTCAAGGAAATACATTTTATACTAGTGGAATTTGCTGCGTCATCTGCATTTTGTTTTTGGGCGCGCATGGAAAGAGGCAATGATCTGCGCGCCAAAAACAAAATGCAGATGACGCAGCAGATTCCACTAGTAGAAAATGTATTTCCTTGACTTTTTACTCGAGTCAATTGCAAATTTTGGAGAAAAGAGACCCACATTTGGCCTGCCGATGGTACCAGATAGTATATCTTGGGGGGGGGTGTAACCCTTGGGGGGTGGGTGTAACCCTTGGGGGGTGGGTGTAACCCTTGGGGGGTGGGTGGCTCTAAGTTGGCAGTGGAGTGACAGTGGCTCTAAGTTCTCTGCGCTGAGGCCACTGCCAGCTGATGCGGATGACCCAGTTCCAGTGCAACCACCATCTTTGCCTTCACTGCAAGCATCGACTCTCTCAGGTCAGTCCGAGCTTTTCTAGCAAGACATTTTCATAGTTCTCAAAATTTTTCTAAAGCTCCCACTCCTTTATCGACCGTCCGAGGTCATGGTACTGGCAATGTCGTGCATAGCCATTGAGCGCTTTTATCATGGTTCTATGAGGATGTGAGCCGTTAGGGAAGTTGGAGCACGTTTTGGCATAATTTTAGTTTATTACATAGATCCTTTGTCCATATTTACCTAACAAACTCAATTTTGTTTAGTTTGCCAGGTAAATCGAAGATGGAAGAAAGGACAGCTGAACAGTGGCTCTAAGTTCTCTGCGCTGAGGCCACTGCCAGCTGATGCGGATGACCCAGTTCCAGTGCAACCACCATCTTTGCCTTTACTGCAAGCATCGACTTTCTCAGGTCAGTCCAAGCTTTTCATAGCAAGTCATTTTTATAGTTATCAAAATAGTACTAAAGCCCCAACTCCTTTGTCGGCTGTCCGAATTCATGATAGTGGCAATGTTGTGCATAGCCATTGAGCGCATTGTCATATTCAGGTTTTTTGACCAAACTGATCTCAGATACAAAAAACAATATTTAAATTTGTAATATCTTTTAAAATTTGAGATAAGAATGATTTTTTTTCTTGTATTTAAGGCCAGAGCATTGATTCAGGCCAATAGACTATTTTTAGTAATTTTAGCTGCATAAAGCTCAAGGTCAGGAAATTAAGAAATAATCATTTTTACAGCAGTAGGAAGTTTTTATGGTGAAAATTTTTTATTAGCTAAAATGCCCTATGTTTTAATAACATAGGGCATATTTAGGGTTGGGTATACAAATTGAAGTTAATGGGCCAGCAGTTTATCGGAAAAAATGTAGTTTCTGAATGCTCCCGCTTTAAGAAATAGTAGTGCCAAATAATTCCTTTTTTCAGATCCTATCATAGAAATAGTCGGTCAAAAAGTTTTGTTAATAGGCGCCCTAAAGTTCTCAGATCTCTCATTAAGGCTGTCTTAGGGATTTTCAAGTTGCCTTTCCAAAATTTTTATTCGCCATTCCAATGCCACTTTTATATGGCTAAAAAAATGATATAATGACCATTTGAGTCGTCAAAGACGCCGTTTTGCTTTTAAAATTTGGGTGAATGATTTAGGTATTGATGGCATTGCTGTCAATCCAGTTTTCAAGCGTGCGTCAAAAATCAGTTTTTGTGCCAGCGGCATTTGTTGCGTTTGTGCCTGCCTTTGTTCAAGCTACTGCTTCTGCCTTTTTTCCGCCTTTTTAAAAAGGTCAAATTGTAAATCTCAGGAATTGATACTTGCCGTTTGGTAAAATGCGCAACTGCCTGGAGGTATCAACTGCACAGTTTGCATTCGAGCTCTGCGCGCGCGGAAAGGATGTTTTTATCGCCACAAATCCTGCCCAAGCACAGCCACCACCGCAATAGCGCGCAGTGCCGCTGTCTCTTTCATCATCTCAATTCTCTATCTCTCATCTATTCCTTTCTCACATTGAAATCCAGGAGAAATGAATGAGGAGTGGTAATTAGAGAAAGGAAAAGGTAGGATGGAAGCGGGCGGAGGAGTGGAGGAGGGGACGGAGGCTGCTCTGAAGGAGCTGCGCGTGAACCTCCTCTCCATCGCGGCCTCCATGCCCTACGGCATCCCGCTCGGCCAAGTTGCCGCCGACTTTCTAGAGGCCGAAGGACGTCAGCTCAAAGACGCCGTCAACCAACTCCTACCAGGCCTCTTCGACCTCAGCTCCAACCAAGGACTACAGGTTCACTCTGTGCCTATATTTCGCTCTTTGTGAAGGCGAGGAAATGTAAGTTGGGCTGTGAAGGAGTTCCTGGACGAGGTGGTGGGGGAGGAGTGCATGGTGGTGGAGGCGGCGTTGGGCGCTGAGCTGCGCGGTCTCAAGTTCCCCGCCCCCTACGAAGGCGCCAACAAGGACCCTCACCAGCTCGTCTTCATCAGTAAGGACACCAAGAAGTCCAGCCACATACATGCCCAGGTTAGCATTAGACGAGGTGGTGGGGAGGAGTGCATGGTGGTGGAGGCGGCGTTGGGCGCTGAGCTGCGCGGTGTCAAGTTCCCCGCCCCCTACGAAGGTGCCAACAAGGACCCTCACAAGCTCGTCTTCATCAGCAAGGACACCAATAAGTCCAGCCACATACATTCCTAGGTTAGCATTAGACGAGGTGGTGGGGGACGAGTGAATGGTGGTGGAGGCGGCGTTGGGCGCTGAGCTGCGCGGTCTCAAGTTCCCCGCCCCCTACGAAGGCGCCAACAAGGACCATCACCAGCTCGTCTTCATCAGTAAGGACACCAAGAAGTCCAGCCACATACATGCCCAGGTTAGCATTAGACGAGGTGGTGGGGGAGGAGTGCATGGTGGTGGAGGCGGCGTTGGGCGCTGAGCTGCGCGGTGTCAAGTTCCCCGCCCCCTACGAAGGTGCCAACAAGGACCCTCACCAGCTCGTCTTCATCAGCAAGGACACCAAGAAGTCCAGCCACATACATTCCTAGGTTAGCATTAGACGAGGTGGTGGGGGACGAGTGAATGGTGGTGGAGGCGGCGTTGGGCGCTGAGCTGCGCGGTGTCAAGTTCCCCGCCCCCTACGAAGGCGCCAACAAGTACCCTCACCAGCTCGTCTTCATCAGCAAGGACACCAAGAAGTCCAGCCACATACATGCCCAGGTTAGCATTAGACGAGGTGGTGGTGGAGGAGTGCATGGTGGTGGAGGCGGCGTTGGGCGCTGAGCTGCGCGGTCTCAAGTTCCCCGCCCCCTACGAAGGCGCCAACAAGGACCCTCACCAGCTTGTCTTCATCAACAAGGACACCAAGAAGTCCAGCCACATACATGCCCAGGTTAGCATTAGACGAGGTGGTGGGGGAGGAGTGCATGGTGGTGGAGGCGGCGTTGGGCGCTAAGCTGCGCGGTCTCAAGTTCCCCGCCCCCTACGAAGGCGCCAACAAGGACCCTCACCAGCTCGTCTTCATCAGCAAGGACACCAAGAAGTCCAGCCACATACATTCCTAGGTTAGCATTAGACGAGGTGGTGGGGGACGAGTGAATGGTGGTGGAGGCGGCGTTGGGCGCTGAGCTGCGCGGGTTCAAGTTCCCCGCCCCCTACGAAGGCGCCAACAAGGACCCTCACCAGCTCGTCTTCATCAGCAAGGACACCAAGAAGTCCAGCCACATACATGCCCAGGTTAGCATTAGACGAGGTGGTGGGGGAGGAGTGCATGATGGTGGAGGCGGCGTTGGGCGCTGAGCTGCGCGGTGTCAAGTTCCCCGCCCCCTACGAAGGTGCCAACAAGGACCCTCACCAGCTCGTCTTCATCAGCAAGGACACCAAGAAGTCCAGCCACATACATTCCTAGGTTAGCATTAGACGAGGTGGTGGGGGACGAGTGAATGGTGGTGGAGGCGGCGTTGGGCGCTGAGCTGCGCGGTCTCAAGTTCCCCGCCCCCTACGAAGGCGCCAACAAGGACCCTTACCAGCTCGTCTTCATCAGCAAGGACACCAAGAAGTCCAGCCACATACATGCCCAGGTTAGCATTAGACGAGGTGGTGGTGGAGGAGTGCATGGTGGTGGAGGCGGCGTTGGGCGCTGAGCTGCGCGGTCTCAAGTTCCCCGCCCCCTACGAAGGCGCCAACAAGGACCCTCACCAGCTTGTCTTCATCAACAAGGACACCAAGAAGTCCAGCCACATACATGCCCAGGTTAGCATTAGACGAGGTGGTGGGGGAGGAGTGCATGGTGGTGGAGGCGGCGTTGGGCGCTAAGCTGCGCGGTCTCAAGTTCCCCGCCCCCTACGAAGGCGCCAACAAGGACCCTCACCAGCTCGTCTTCATCAGCAAGGACACCAAGAAGTCCAGCCACATACATGCCCAGGTTAGCATTAGACGAGGTGGTGGGGGAGGAGTGCATGGTGGTGGAGGTGGCGTTGGGCGCTGAGCTGTGCGGTCTCAAGTTCCCCGCTCCCCCCCCCCCCTACGAAGGCGCCAACAAGGACCCTCACCAGCTTGTCTTCATCAGCAAGGACACCAAGAAATCCAGCCACATACATGCCCAGGTTTGCATTAGACTCAGATGTGAGGTTGGGGTTGGTTGGGGCCTGAGTAATAGCTGGCTTCTTTATCCCATCAGCATAGAGTGATGTGAGAGCGCAGTGGAGGAAAGGTGCGAAGAAGAAGACACAACAAATGTAATCAAAACATCCAGTGCATCACCTCAAACCTTCCCCAAAAATGACTTAGGGCATTTTTCAAGTAATACTTTTGTCACTGATGTACAGAATGGGGTAGGTTCCAGTTTGACTTGAGGAAAGAGTTGTGGTAGGTCAGGGAGGGAGTAGTAGAGGTCAGTAGCTGAGGGATGAAGGATCATGGTGTTGATGTTGTTGAAGTTGAAGTGGAGCTGTTGCAGAAGTTAGTGAAGGTGTAATTCTGTCTGTTGAAGTTGAGAAAGGAGAGTTGAAGTTAAGGAGAGCTGGGAATGCTAGAGCAATGCTGGTTGGAATGAAGGTGAAGAAGCAGAGGAAGACTGGACCTCCGACTAGACTGGGCGGCATCGTGCCCGGCATCAACCGACGCGACCATCAGCGCCGCCCTTCACCTGCCTACAACGGAAACCAACGACCTCATCTGCACTTCAATCCCTCCGCCATCTCTCGCAACAGTCCCATCCCATCTTCCGCTCCCGTTAGCAATCCTTTACTTTCAACTCATTGTCCCCCGCCCTTTTATTTATTTTTAGTCTTTTTAAAACAATGGAATGTAACAAAAGGAAAGATGCCCAAGTACATGTGCACGTTTGTCAATGTCAGGAACTTAGACTCATTTATGAGTGCTACATGGATAGATTATATCTGGTACCATTGGCAGGCCAAATGTGAGTCTTTTTTTTCCAAAATTTTCAATTGTCTCGAGTAAAAAGTAAAGGAAATACAATTTATACTTGTGAAATCTGCTGCTTAGACAGTTGCATTTTGTTTTTGGCGTGCAGTTCAGTGTCTCTTTCCAAGCGCGCCCAAAAACAAAATGCAGATGATGCAGCAGATTTCACAAGTATAAATTGTATTTCCTTTACTTTTTACTCGAGACAATTGAAAATTTTGGAGAAAAGAGACTCACATTTGGCCTGCCAATGGTACCAGATATTTCTTCCACTTTTAGTACAATATAAAATGTATATATACAAATTTTATAATGTTGATTTAATGTTTAGCTAAGGCTTTTATTGGATAAACAAATAAATAATAAACAAAAATAAACGTTTTTAAAAAACATAACAAAACTTTTTTTGAAATTGGAAATTACAATTTTTGAGAATTTTCTTAGCTTATACTCAGGACAATCGATTATTGTGAGAAAAAAGCTTTATTTTAGGCCTTGCGATGGTACCAGTTGTTTTTGCAACCTTAAACAGACAAAAATAAAATGAAGGATTCGAACCTGCCAGTTAAATTCAGCAGTCCAATCGCTTACACCACTACACCACTGGTACAGATGCCACCTTAGCACAACTTAAGGTGTATCAATAAATAAATACATGATGAGGCCCAGGGACCCGGGGAAGGGTGGGGGGGGGGGGGGGAGAAATGAATACCTACTATCATCCATTGAATAGATGCGGAGAAGAAGGAGAAGGAGAAGGAGGAGGAGGAGTTCGGACAAATGGTTTTTTACATTTTTCATGCCAAATTAAAAAGTTTTGTGCAAAAGTCAAAAGATAAACTATAGTTAAATCGATGTTGCTCGTTCCAATGCAAAAAGAATTAGAACGATTGAAGCTTCCTGTGACGAGCTAGAGCCTTATCAAAATTAAGATCTAGCAATAACCCCGAAAACGTACACCTGGGTCGAAAAGAGGGGCTGGGCGCTGACGGTTCGCTTTGCTCCCTCGCGCCAGCCCAATTTATTTGGAAGATTTGGATCTCGTTGAAATTGAAGGTGGAAGTGGCTGGTATGCGGCAGAGTGGGTCAGAGGTTCCTGCTCCAACTCCTCTCATCCAGCGCCCTACCCCACTCATCCCTGCCGTGGCTCCACTTCGCACTCCTCCCATCCAACCTTCTCTGCCAGAGCCGCCTCCCCAGCCCGAATCTGCTGCGGAGGAAGAGGAAATGGAGGAGTCCTCCGCGGAAGAGTCTCCCATGGAAGGTGACGAGCCTCCGATGGAAGGCGACGAGCCTTCGCAGCAGCTGGCCACCGAGATGCTCCTCAACACCCCCGAACAGCTCCTCCCTGGCCGACTCCCTCTCAGCCTCGACCCACCCGACTCACCGCCACCTCAGCAGGCCCCAGCTCAACGGTTCTCTTTACATTTAACTACCCTCTAGTTCCGGCTTTCCGATTGAACGCCTATGTCTTCTTTCCAGTGCACAGCGAGTGGGCAACGAAGGCAGCGCCGCGCGACGGCCGTATCCCGAAAGTTTCTACCGCAACCCATTCCTTCGACCACTCTTGGACGATCCCCGGCTTAGCATCAGCGACGTCCTCGCCTCCTCACCTATCCCTCCCTCCCCCAATGGAAAAGAATGGTGGATTTGAGGCGCAACGAGTGCGTGTGAAGCGCGACGGGCGGATGGAGGTCTTCCTGGTGGGCAAGAGTCGAGCAGAGCGAGAGGCACAGCGAGCCTGGGTCCTCGACTCCCCCACGGAAGGCGGAAACATCAACCACGCCATCCTGGCCTTCCTCGACGAGCAGGAGCCGCCCGAGAGCTCCTCCGAGTTCATCCACCCCTTCCACTCTTCCTTCATCAAACTCCACAGCTTCACAGTGAGGAGGCCGCAGCGGAGACCCCACAGGCCCCACCAGCAGCAATGCCTGAAAACACAGCAGCGGAGTCCCAGCCAGCAGAGGAGCAGAACGACAGCCAGGAGACCCTCACTATCGAGTCTGTCGCAGAAAATGAGTTCATTTGGCCCTAGAGCTCTGCAGGATAGGAAGTCAAAGTTAAATTTGAGCCCGGATCGTCTGGAAGGCGGCGGGATTGGATCGGGCGCAGATGCAGCAGCCGCCGCAGCCAGCAGCCCTTCGTTCGTCCACCAACCTTTACAATAGCTTCATCCTCTCCACAGCCTCTGCTTGAAGGAGAGACGGGGCCGAGGAGAGGCAGTCGAGGGGCCAGATCAGAGAGGCGGGGCCACCTACGCCTACCCCGCCTCCTCCCCAGCAGAACGAGTGAATATATGGCTTTAGCAAGGCGAATAATTAGTGAAAACTGTTGCCCAGGTTTCGCGGTCCCACGGGCGCCGGCTTCCAGGGCAGCTTCGGTCGTCGCCACACTACGCTGCCCCGTCGTGGACCCCGACCCAGCCGTAGTCTCAGCCTCAACCCACAGCACAGGTACACTCTCTATCCCATCCTTACTCCCATCTGGGCTCAAGGAAGACGCGGAAGACGCCTGGTCTGGTACAGGGCACGGGGCGGAGGTGAGGAAGCTACAACAGCCAGTGGTCAGTCAGAACTCGTCCGCACTAGCCAAGCCTCGCCCACCATTCCCCCGCCGACGCCCCAGGAGCCCAGGACCACAGATGAACCTCCGCCGCCTGTCCTTCTTATCGTACACTCCTCCCTGCTACCCTCTTTCCTGCAACACATATCCTAGCCTTCACAGACAAGTCTGAACCGGGAGACGTGGGCCAAGTTCTGGAGCATCCTGAAGGAGTGCAGCGACGAGCATTTGGGCATTCGGTTGCTTCTCCCATCTCATCCCCAAATCCAAACCCCCCTCATCACCCCCAGAGACATGACGGCTCTGGAGCTGCTGGAGCATCGTCATCCGGGCGCCCGCCTCTTCAACGACTGCGCCCTGGCCGACCATGCGGGCTTGCGCCTGCGAATCCTTCAGGTTCAAGCCTCATTCACCCAGGCAAGGAAACGAGGCCAAAGGAGGCCAAGTTGAGCTGGAGCCGTGGCTGGACACCCGCTCCGACTTCACCGGCTCCATCTGGCTCCTGCCGCGCCGAGAGCTGTCCCCCGACTGCCCTCTCCCGCCCTCCCTTCGTCATTGCCAGCAGGTTGCCGCTGGCAGCTCCATCCATTCTCACTTAGATCTCCATTTCTTTTTTCCAGATGCTTGAGACGGTAGAGCTGGAGATGGTGAACCTGGAGCGTCGACTGGTCATCGCCGACTTCCCCAGCAATCCCCTGGATCACCTCAACAGCCCCTGGCCCCTCTGCGAGGATCACATATGCCGCCAGGTCAACTCTCTTTCGTCCATACCTTCCCCTTCCATGCCCCCTGATGACTTGCAGCTGTTCCAACTGGTGCTGGAGCTGTTCCCGCAGGGCATGGACGATCGCCAGGTAGAGGGCGCCTACTTCATGTTCTGGCGAGAGCGTCTCCACCTGCAGCGCCACCAGATCAGTCCTAGACAGCTATTCACCGAACACCTCAACGCTTTCTTCACCTATCACCCAGTCTTACCCTCTCTTACCCTCCACCAGAAGACAGAAGAGCATAAAAGAAGGAATTGAAGAAATCGGAGCTGCACGGGGTGGTGAAGGTGCGTATGGGCCTGGCGGGTCTGAACCTGCGTCCGCTGGACGATCGCATCGGTCTCAGCGACATCCTTCACAGCCTCGGCCTCCTCAACGAATGGAACAGCCGTATGCCGGCTCAACCCGTTTGCCTGTCTTCTCCAGCCTAATCGCATCATGGCCACTCTATTGCATTTGCGCTATCCACTTCCTGGCTGGCACAACTAAATTCGTTTCTCAGGTAGCTCAGGCGACTGAGCCAGCTTCAAGTGATGGACCAAATGCTGACAACGAAAGTCCTCTCATTAGCTTTAACTGACATTTGCTCACCTATTGCAGTGGCAGTAACTTCGGTGTCATTTTCAGAGGGTACTTTTCTTGTTTTTGCCATATGCCATATGCGTGCATGATAGACAAATCTAGTTCGAAAGATAGGTCAATATTTGGTGGTTTTCGCCCAGCGATGGCTTTTTTGCATTGAGGATCTTGGTTTCTGCTATCAGCCACATTGTTCGTTTTTTCCGGCATAGAATTTTCTCGTCTGTAAACATTTCTCTAAAAGGAATGGTTTTTTGCACAAACGTCTCTCAGAAGACCAGAAAGGCGAATCAGAGATCAGAGAATCAGCGAATCAGAGAAGGCTGCAGCGACAATATAAGTGTATGACAGCAATGGCTTTGGCAACATGATTGATTTTTCGTCTATGTTTTTGATGAATCCTCCACAACAGTCCTCGTTTATGAATCCTCCACAACAGAAATAAACAAAACTCCAGCACCAACTGACGAGCCTGGCTGGAATATTCACTCTAGTCTTGGTTGATAGGCGACACTAGAGTCAGTCCATTCTCCCGAATATACTTTCTTTGGCACTAGCCCCATAATCAAATGAAAGTGAAATTCATTTTCATTCAAAATACACAGCTTCCACATACCCTCATAGGGTATGAGCTAAATACTAAATAATCTAAGGCCACCTTACTCCTTCAATGATAAATACAACTTCAGTAGGATGAACAAGGTAATATCGGTTGTCGCCAATAGATGCGCGGCCTTGATGCTTAGCAGCTTTTCATGTTTCATTTAGACCTATTATTGAATATTAATTTTTATAATATATCTTAAACAATGTTTTTCCATTCTTGTTTCACCCTTTATGAAAAATTGTTTTCTGAGGTTTTGATTCAGTAAATTATACTATTAATAAAATAAAATGCACTTTTTCGAAAAAATTTCAAAATTTGAGCCCTCGATTTTCGAGGTTTTTTGATCATAAATCTGGAACAAATCAAAATTGTGCCAAGTGCACAAACAAGGTATTCTCGGCTGTCGCCAAGATGCGCGGCCTCTATTCCAAGCAATATTGTGAAGCTACATGAGCATATTTTAGCCAATTGGGTTGATTAACCAAGGATTAATGAATTTTTCAATTTTGAAACATCAAAATTTCATGTTTTAGGGAAAACCCCATATATTTCTCAAAGCCCAAATAATGGTCCAAAGCCTCCAGCCAGCCTTCATGCAAAATTGCAGCCAATTTTGTTTAAAAACAAGGGAGTTATGAGTTCTTCAGTTTTGAAACATCAAAATATTAAGTTTTTTAGAAAAAAATCTAAAATTTTGCAAAACCCCAATAAAGGTCCTAAACCACCACTTAGACAGACTTTCATGCAAAATTTCAGCCAATATCATTGAAAAACCAGCGATTTATGAATTTTGATACTTTGAAACATCAAAATTTTAGGTTTCGGGAAAAAAACGCAAAATTACGCCAAGCACCGAAAATGACCTGGAGATATTACCAGGCGGACCTTCATGCAAAATTTCAGCCAATTTCATTGAATAACCAGCGATTTATGAATTTTGGTACTTTGAAACATCAAAATTTTAGGTTTTGGGAAAAAAACGCAAAATTACGCCAAGCACCAAAAATGACCTGGAGATATTACCCAGGCGGACCTTCATGCAAAATTTCAGCCAATTTCATTGAAAAACCAGCTATTTATGAATTTTGGTACTTTGAAACATCAAAAAATTGAGTTTTGGGCGAAAATCGAAAAATTACGCCCATCCCAAAAAATGGCCTGGAGATACCACCCAGAAGGACCTTCATGCAAAAAATTAGCCAATTTCGTTGAAAAACCGCGGAGGCCCGGCCCCCGGAACCACACATATATATATATATATATATGCGGACAGACGGACGCAAAAATGGGGTAACTGCTTAAGCTGGCCTTGGCCGCCCGCCGCTTCGGGCAGGGCGCGAGAGTCCTCCCGGCCTCCGGGCACGGGCGCTACGGCCCCTACGCTTCACCTAGCATGCTTCGCATGCTAGGCTACGCTCCGGGGCCTCCGCACCCATGCCCTCCGGCCTCCGGAGCTCTGGCTGCCCTGCCCTCCGCGGCAGGCGGCCGACGGCCGCGCAAAAACGTCCCGAGCCACCACCTAGACGGACCACCATGCAAAATTTTAGCCAATTTCATTGAAAAACCGAGGAGTACGGGCTGCGGTACCACACACACACACACACACACACACA
>JASANA010003391.1:0-11071 GCA_030248095.1 Ptycholaimellus sp. GST1_10 | reverse complement strand
TTCTGCTTCCAAAAATACTCAGCGATTTTTTTGGAAATGGAACAAACCCCTTTATTCTGTTTATATGGGTTTAATCGTTTGAGCTATAAAAACCGACTCGTGTGTTTGTTCAAAATTCGATGATGTTTTCTTTACTCTAATCCAACTCCTGAAGGGGCCAATTATTTTGGAAAGTAGATGGAGAAGTAGTTGAAGCTTGTATTGGCAGCTGTGCGGTGATCTGGGCCTCTGCCCTGGGCACATGGAGGACGTGTACGGGCGCTATCTACGCCAGCAGCCAGATGCGGAGCAGGAAATCACTCAACGACTCACCGCCCTCCTCAATCGAGTCTATGCATCCAGCAAGCAATTTTGAAGCCCCGTCATTACCCTCCTTTTTTACTCTTCCTTTTTATTCCCATGCACGAAAAGCATTGTTAGAATATTCATGTGGAAAAAAGGCTTTGGATACAAAAGCATATGTCAAAGTTGGAGAAGTGCAATGAGAGTACTTGGATGCTGTGTCATAGATAGAAGATGCTGTCCTGGAAGGAGGTGCCGGGTGGGTTGTGCTCTTGTCGACGACAGAGACAGGCCAACAGCTTCTCGTAGCCCTGGACAAGAAGCTGGAAGACGGTCAGCACGCTGGCGCCCAGGTAAAACTCCAGCAACCCTGCCAGCTCCCCAATTGTCCCAATTGTTTAAAGCTGCGACAGGCCTAGTAGGGCTTGATGTTAATGGAGCTGATCTGAGTAGACCTCCGACTCCGCTGATGACGTTCTGGAAGGTGAGTGTCTGGAATTCCTCGATCTCCTTGTACATCAGCGAAGGGTGGTAGAAATGGAGTCGCATTAGAGCTCCCTCAATCTCACAGTATCCAAGTCCGTGAGCCTTTGGACAGTTGCCAATTACTGAACCGATGAGTTGCTGAGGAGCTGCAAAGGAGAGCTGGTGATGGAGGCCCGGTAGTAGCCGTGATCACAAGGCGCCTTCCAATCAATTCAGTTCACAGGAGATGAACGCACACACACAACTTGGGCACACCTTGCATTTGTCGTTCAGGCAAAAGTGCGCCCGCTCCACTGCCTTTTTGCTTCTAAAAATTCCAATTTGTTAGTTAGTGAATCACAACTAGTCCCAAAATTATGAGGAAAGGGCTTTCCAGCCACTGCTTCGTTGAGGGAAGTGTAGGGAAAGGGAACCGTTCATCCTGGCCGCCATACATTCTGCCGATGCAGGGGCCAATATCAGCCGGAGAGCAAGTGTTTGGGTGCTCAGCAAGCTGGGCATAGCCCAACAGGCTGCACTCGCAGAAGGCCCCCAGGTTGGCCCCAAAGCAAGCCTGAGCAGGAGCTGTGCTGGCCAAGTTGGCAGGAGTGCAGCAGAACCTGCTTGCAGCCGGCAACGCTGAAGCCGCCGTCGCCTCTCTCGCAGTTCCCCGTCTGCAATTTCTCCTTTCGTCATTGCTGGAGTATCGAATGCATGTTTCTGCAATGGTCTATGTGGGGAATTCAATATTGTTCTTCTACAACAAAGTTGGAAATGTAGATGTTTTGGGAGCAGAGAACCCTGGAGAAGAGGGTTTTGTGGAGCGCAATGTAGACGAGGCTTTGGGGGTAGAAGAGGAGGGAGTCGTGAGCGCCTTCCGCGTAAGGCTCCGCATAAGTTTCACCGTACTCCACGATCACGCCGCGCTCCACATGACCTGCCCAGTCGGCTGGCACCAATGTCCCCGTCCTATAACCATCCATTCTCCATCCATACAGTGGTGTGCCTATTTTTAACGGCCTGCAAGGTATTTGTGCGAAATTTTATTTCACTTATACCTTAATAAGCGGGACCGCTTGAAATACGAGTTCAACAACTTTTGTATCATCTAAAGCTTTCTTTCATTTGCTTGTTTGTTCATTCGTAAAAATAAATATTTTTTAAATGCAAGTCAATAAACTTGATTTTTCTTCTCTACTGTGCTTCAAGAACCTGATGGTAAGTACGAGGTTGGCGGCGATACTTTTGGATTCTTGCTCAATGCCGGAGAACTTAAAACATCGTCCTCGTTTCTCATGCATCACCTCCTCCACCTTGCTGCAGCAGTCGAAGCTCTGGTGATTCTTCAATTTCCATCCTTTTCAGGGAGTTGCCATGCGTTAGCGTTGATCTATGTCAGTATTTGTGTTCAAAAGATTTCATAGTATGTAAGCCTATAATTAAAGAAGCGTCAAGTTTTAAATTGACATTCAAAACATATTTTGACCCTGAATCCTACTCAGAGCATGACAGAAAAGAAGCTTTTCCCTTACATGTTGACAGTGAAGAAAAGTAGCAGCACAGGAGGCGCTGTACTGGCTCACGAAAGCTTTGAAGTCTAGACCCTCCGGCAACTCCCTTCCCACCATCATTGCACGAATCTTGAATGGCAGTTCCAGTCCTTTGCGAGGAAAATGGGCAAAGGTTGGAAAGCCTGTGATGGAGGGAAGCGGAGTGAGAGTAGGTGGCTGACGTTGAGTGGGTCGTGGTGGCAGACGGCGAACTGCGGGAGGAGCATGGAGGACGCTGTGCGCAGGTTCACTCGACTCGCCATCGCGTCGCTCCTGTACTGCTCCATCTGCAGAGATTTTGTTTCTTCTTTCCAACGCCCTATTTGGTTCTCATGTTTCCTCTCAATGGCAAAGAAAGTTTGAGTCTGCCAATATGTAATATATGCAGATTTTGTCAAATATAGAATTTGTCAAAAAGTGTTCGATGATGCGAGTATAATGCTGATTTGTCAGTTTCTTTGCCAATTTTTTTAGTTTTAGTGGTAAATTTTGAAATGTCTTCGCCCGTTGGAGGGGCTGGACTCTGACAATCGCTTTGCTCCCTTGCGAATGAAGCTGAGAAGAGAGGAACGAAATCGAGGAGGCCATAGGCGATGCCGGCGATGGCGAAGACGAAGAGGAGGCGCTTGAACCAGCGCTTCAGTTGGGAGTCTCCGCTTTCGTTGGCCCAGATACTGGACTTGCGCCTCTTCTCAATGCTATCCGCCGGAGCCCAGCTGTACATCCTTTTCCTCTCCCTTTTCCTAAGATCACTAGGCTTCTAGGCACCCCTTTTGAGAGCCAGCCAGGTGGGAACCTGAGCTGGGAACCTGCTGTGAATCTAGCTGCTTTGATTAGGAGCGGACAATGAAGGCTGGAATGGAAGCCAGTATCTCTTTTTCTAGCGTGTTTCCCTTGATTTGTTTCCAGACATGAAACTATAGATTCGAATTGATAGGAGCTCAGTTTCTGACCAGCTTTCCTAAGCCATCAGCGATTGCAAAATATGCCGTGAAGGTGAAACACAGCAGCAAAAACCTATCACAGACCCTGTAGGAGCAATTACGACCTTTCTCAACAGCCTACATCTCTACTGAGACATTGTGGGAGAGGGAGTTGAGGGGGCGCAGAACACGCGGCGGCCTCCGTCTCATCCTCCCGCCTCTTTCATAGGAGCGCACTGTCAAGGGAAGGCACCAGCCCGGACAGTTCCCTGTGCACCTGCAGCACCATCACTCTCCCTCCCTCCATCCAGCGGTCTAGGTGAAGAGGGACGCTGGCCTGGGCACTGATGGGAGGCAGGCCTGGTTGAAGGGGCATTGAGCTGGAGCCGTGGCAGCAGCGTCACAGCTTTGCCCAGCAATCTGCTCATCTGCCAGCAAGGATGGAGTAGGAGGGGAGGTAGTAGGAAGCAGGAAAGGAGGCAGCAACTGGTGCGTTGGCAGAAAGGACCGTCGCTGGCGGGGCCGCAGAGGCAGCGGGCCTCCGCACCGCCTATCGACACGCACCTCCCCTGCAATCACTCTCCTCCTCTTGTCCTTCAGCCTCATTTCACCCATCGGCTCGGCTCCGCAACAATTTTCTATGTTCTACTAGTCTTTCCAACTATCTTACTAATCTTTTGGTAGACGAAACAAAAAATGCTCACCTGATTGCCACAAGGATCATCACCAGCGTCAAACATGCCCTTCACGCTTTCGCAACCACTCGGCTCTGGTTGGTTATCTGCAAAAGCGGCTAGCAGTATTGGGCAATCAAACAAGGTTATATCGGCTACCGCCATTAGTGCGTGGCCAATTTATACCCTCCTGACTGCACTTTTGACAGCTTTTTTTTGCGCGGCCGACGGCCGCCAGCCGTTGAGGGTAGGGCAGTCAGAGCTCCGGAGGCCGGAGGGCATGGGTGCGGAGGCCCCGGAGCGTAGCCTAGCATGCTAGGCTACGCTCCGGGGCCCTCCGCACCCGGCCCCCTCCGGCCTCCGGAGCTGGCGCCCTGCCCGAGCGGCGGGCGGCCAAGGCCCGCTAGCAGTTACCCCATTTTTGCGTCCGTCTGTCCGCATATATATATATATATATATATATATATTTGTCTGTTCCAGGCCCATACTCCGCGGTTTTTCAACGAAATTGGCTGATTTTTTGCATGAAGGTCCGCCTAGGTGGTATCTCCAGGCCATTTTTGGCGCTTGGCGTAATTTTTTGAATTTCGCCCAAAACTCAATTTTTTGATGTTTCAAAGCACTAAAAATAGTAAATCACTGGTTTTTCCATGAAATTAGCTGAAATTTTGCATGAAAGTCTGCCTTGGTGATGCCTTGGCCCCATTATTAGGGCTTGGAGAAATTTTTTGATTTTCACCCAAAACTCAGTTTTTTGATGTTTCAAAATTGAAAATTCGTAAATCACTGTTTTTCATGAAATTAACAACTTAGCATTTACCAAAACCCTGCGTAAAACTTGGAAGAAATGACTTTGCAATTGGTAATACTCGTTCCTGTAGCTTAAGTGTTTGGCTTGGAAATGAAGCCGCGCATCTTGGCGACAGCCGAGAACACCTTGTTTGAATGAACAGGCATGATTAAATGCAAGTGTGTATAAACTAAACTATGAGCACTATGAAAAAAAATACTTAGTTTGTGCTCAAACTGCATACTTATTTTGAACCCTCATTTTTAGTTGCAAATGTTAAATATAAAGTTAATTTCAAAAACAACTACCCATTTTCATATTACTTATGTCTTTAGCAACATACACTTACATAATTCCCAAAGTTTAAGGTAGATATCTTACATATCGAAAATTTGACCACTAATTTAATTTTCAATATTTGAATTTTAATGTTTAAAATTAGCAAATATTTAAATGTTACCACCTATTTTTATATTGCGAAAGTCCTTAGCACCATAACATTAAGTTATCTGCAAAAATTGAAATCAAAATATTGAATATCGCACAAGAATCAAATTTCCAATACTTAGTTTTAAATATTTAATATTAATATTAAATAATTGTAACTAATAATGACAAGTTAATATCGGCTATTGCCAATAGATGCGCGGCCGTCTTGACACTTAACATGGTTCGTTTCAGTTTGACATGATCAAAAATTTTGTGCCAGGACGAAATGCATTTTTGAGCCATTGCATTGGTTGAGCATGGTTGATAATTGCATGGTTTCAGTTTACCACAGCAACTAGAACTGAATTGGATTAAACTAACAACAAACAGAAGAGGAACTTTTAGGCCTCGTTTTGGTTTCTGAGGCTTTTAAAACTAAAAATAATACTTTTAATAATAACTACAAGTAAAAGTCACATTTTCGAAAAATTTTGAATTTCAAGGCCCTAATTTTTGAGGTTTTTTGAACATAAATCTGGAACTAATCAAAATTGCGCCAAGCGCACAAAAACGTCCCAGATGCTGACCTTCATGCAAAAAATCAGCCAATTTCATTGAAAAACCGAGGAGTACGGGCAGCGGTACCACAAACATCAAACATATATATATATATATATGTTATATATATGTTATATATATATATATGTATATATATGTATATATGTTTGTTTATATATGTATATATATATATATGTTATATGTTTATATATATATGTATATATATATTATATATATATATATGTATATGTTATATATATATATATATATATATATATATATATATATATATATATATACATATATATATATATGCGGACAGACGGACGAAAAATGGGGTAACTGTATAAGCGGGCCTTGGCCGCCCGCCGCTCTGTGCAGGGCGCCAGAGCTCCTCCGGCCTCCGGGCACGGGCCCTACGGCCCCTACGCTTCGCCTAGCATGCTTCGCATGCTAGGCTATGCTCCGGGGCCTCCGCGCCCATGCCCTACGGCCTCCGGAGCTCTGACTGCCCTGCCCTCTGCGGCAGGCGGCCTGCGGCCATGCAAAAATTGCACATGTATGTCGCAAGACCCTAATTGGATAACCCTTCACCAAAAATGTCAGCCCATTTGGTTGAAAAACTGAAGAGTTAATTTTCATGATTTTTAGCCATTTAATTTTCAATATTTTTTTTTGGAAGCTCAGAGATTATCTGAGAAAATATATAGCGAGACAATAAAAATATAATATATATACAAATAATAAAAAGTCTGACATAAAAAGTTAACAAGTATAATGGCGCAAAGCGCAATGGTGACTGCGAAGTGCTTCGTGTTACTAAAATATAGTAAAAATATGCATTTAGGATTGCGATTTGGAAGCAGTGAGTAGTTTAATCAGCTAATTGTGAGCATGATTTCAAAGTTGAACAAACTGGAAATTTTTTGCCACAATTTTTAAAGTTGTTGCGCCACAAATTTTTTTAAAATGTTCAATAAGTGTCCACGGGAGAATTTTTCGCGGCCGAAGGCCGCCTGGAGGAGGGCAGGGCAGTCAGAACTCCGGAGGCCGGAGGGCATGGGTGCGGAGGCCCCGGAGCGTAGCCTAGCATGCGAAGCATGCTAGGCGAAGCGTAGGGCCGTAACGCGTGCCCGGAGGCCGGAGGGAGCTCTGGCGCCCTGCCCGAAGCGGCGGGGCGGCCAGGCCAGCTTAACCAGTTACCCCATTTTTGCGTCCGTCTGTCCGCATATATATATATATATATATATATATGTCTGTCCAGGGCCGGGCCTCCGCGGTTTTTCAACGAAATTGACTGATTTTTTGCATGAAAGTCCGCCTAGGTGGTATCTCCAGGCCATTTTTTGGGCTTGGCGTAATTTTTCGATTTTCGTCCAAAACTTAAGTTTTTGATGTTTCAAACTACTAAAATTCATAAATCACTGGTTTTTCGATGAAATTGGCTGATTTTTTGAATGAAGGTCCGTCTGGGTGATATCTCCAGGCCATTTTTTGGGCTTGATGTAATTTTTCGATTTTTGCCTAAAACTCAATTTTTTTGATGTTTCAAAGTATGAAAATTCATAAATCACTGGTTTTTCAACAAAATTGGCTGATTTTTGGCAGGTTCGTCCGTCGAGGTGCTATCTTGAAGCTGGCAAAAGGAATTTCCGAAATATTTGTTATTTCTCAGTTTATGGCCAAAAACCTAAATTCTTGATGTTTCAAAAATTTGAACATCCATAAATCGATGGTTTTTCAATGAAATCAGTTGAATTTTGGCATGTACGTCTCTAATGGTGATATATTGAAGTTGATAATGGAATTTTTCGACACATTTATTATTTCTTGATTTATAGTCAAAAACCTAAAATCTTGATGTTTCAAAAATTCGAACAACCATAAATTAATGGTTTTTCAATAAACTCAGCTTCGATTTGGCAGATACGTTTGCTGCGGCAGTATCTTAAAGCAGTTAAAAGGAATTGCTTAGGTTATTATCTGGATCAAAGGCCGCGCATCTTGGCAACAGCCGAGAATACCTTGTTTTATTTGAGTGGAATGCCACTTCCAACCTGCCAGATTTGTAACGGCAAAAATTAGCTTTCCAGAAAAAAAATTTGCCTAAAACCGTTGAGAATTCGCAGAGGAAATGCCATTCCAGACAGAAACATATATATATATATATATATATATATATATATATATATATATATATATATATATATATATATATATATATATATATATATACTAGTAATATTGATCAGTGGCCGCGCTTCGCGCGGACACACTTGTTTAATAAATTGTGGCAATTGTATTATAACAACTTTTCGTTGGCTCAAGTTGCAAAATACTTTTACATAGTTTCACACTTGATGCTTGATACTTTCAAAACATCAAAGTAACTGATCAAATCATATTTTGATAATCAGACAGCTAACATGTGCATTCTTCAGACATGGTAGAATAAGAAATTTAAAAGCACAATTGCTGCCCGGATGTTGCATTGTGTGCATTTAGTATCAATTTGACACTTCCGATTTTCAGAGGCTTGCCAAAACTACTTATAGCATTTATGTTACATCCAACTACTGAGTAGCTCGAAAATGAGCAAAATGGACTTTACTTGATCCAATTTTGCAGAAAAATTACACTTAAATGTTGAATATTTGGAAGTATGGTTAGGCTCAGAATTGTTACAGCTTGAATTTAAAAAAAAGTCCGACAGAAAAAGTTAAAAAATGAAGGAGCTGCAAAGTTTCAAAGTCAAAAAATGCCCAAAAATCGCAAAAATGCAAACGTTTTTGATTATTTCATATTTTCAACGTTTTCCGTGCATGGATCCCCCCAACTAATTTTAAATAACTTGTTAAGACGGATTCATAGAGCTATCATATGCCAGGATAAGTAAAGAATCCAGGGAGCCCCGAGACCCCTCCCAAAATGGCATCACGCGTATTATATAAGATATATATATATATATATATATATATATATATATATATATATATATATATATATATACAGATAAATATATATATATATATATATATATATACAGACAAAAAGTCAGTCACATGTATAGACTGTGAAGCGGGCCCTTTCGACCTGCTTTGCAGTCAAAAATGGAGGAGCTATGAAGTTTCAAAATCAAAAAATGTCCGAAATGGGAAAAATGCAAATGTTTTCGATTATTTCATGAATTTAACATTATCTGTGCATGGATAACTGTTCTTAGTCGCGCCATGTAGCCTGAAATTGAGTGCAGCATCTGTAGACCTGAGGCTGCGTATATACCTATGCACACAGCGGCAGGGCCCAGACCCCCAAGCCTAGACAGAGCCCAGTCAGTCCCTCCCAATAGAGCTCTTTCTTGCATCAGAATGGCGTTAGGCCCAGGGTGTGGAGACTTAGGACCTTTGGCCTCTATTTGTATGCCATGACAACTGGGTCCTTTGAAAATTAAACCTACTGACTAATGGCTTGCTGGTGGACACAACAGACCAAGAGCAGAAAGATCCATAGATCCAACCTGGGTGGAAAGGCCTAGCCTAGTACCCCATAAGATGCTTTCATAAGATCCAAGGGAGGAAAGGCTATACTAGTACCCCAAAAGCTGCATATAGATCCAAGGGAGGAAAGGCTTAGCCTAGTACTTCAAAATCTCCCCTAAGATCTAAGGGAGAGGAATGACACAGGCCCAATTCTCTGAAGAAGAGAAGATCAAGTGTCAAATGTCCAAAGAACTTTTGTCTAGTGAGAAGAAAAGACATCTGGGCCAGAGAAGAATGGGCTTCCAGTGACTCTGATATGCACATATCTGGTACCATCGGCAGGCCAAATGTGGGACTCTTTTCTCCAAATTTTGCAATTCCCTCGAGCAAAAAGTCAAGGAAATACATTTTCTACTAGTGGAATCTGCTGCTTGGACAGTTGCATTTTGTTTTTGGCGCGCAGTTCAGTGTCTCTTTCCATGTGCGCCCAAAAACAAAATGCAGATGACGCAGCAGATTCCACTAGTAGAAAATGTATTTCCTTGACTTTTTGCTCGAGGGAATTGCAAAATTTGGAGAAAAGAGGCCCACATTTGGCCTGCCGATGGTACCAGATATTTCTTCCACTTTTAACATAGTACAAAAGGTACAAATACAAATTTTATTTTGTAGGTTATATGTTTAATTAAAAATTTAGTCAATATTTAAAAAAATAAATACAAAAACTTATTAAAAAATATAACAAAAAAAATATTCAAAATGAAAAATTACAATTTTTGAGAAATTTCTTGACTTATACTCAGGGCAATCGATTTTTGAGATAAAAAAGCTTAACATTCGGCCTGGTGATGGTACTCAACTTAAAATACACAAACTAAAAATGAATGCCTGACAAGGATTTAAACCTACCAAATTCATCCATCTGCCCAATCGCTTACACCACTACACCACTGAGGCCTATGACATCTTTGCTTAACTGAAGGAGCTAAATATACATGATCCCCAAGGACCCTGGAAGGGGGAAAGGGGGAAGAACTGAATACCTACTATTGTCCATTGGAATAGATGCGTAGGAGAAGAAGAAGAAGGAGATTTTGGACAAATGTTTATTTGAATTCTTCATAGTAAAATAGTTAGTTTTTGGCAAAAGTCAAAAGATAAACTATGGTCAATTCGATGGTGCTTTTTCCATTGCAAAAAGAATAGCTATGCGAACTTTCTTTGTCGAGCAGCAGCCTTATCAAAAATCGAGATCTACCAATAACCCCCAAAACGTACATTTTGGTCGAAAAAGTAGGGGGCTGGGCGCTGACACTTCGCTAACGCTCGCTCGCGCCAGCCCAATAACCTCAAAAAATATTGAATAATTTACAGGTGAAGGTGAAGGTGAAAGGGGGATGCACTCCGCTGTCACCTATTGCGCTTTGCGCCATATACTTGTTTTCGTTAATTACATCTTCCAAACATGACATAACAAGAATAAAATGCTACAGCATGAGAAGCTTATGAATTTTTGATCATCAAAAAGAAATAGACAAGGATTAACACAATCGTGATTTATTTTGAATTGAATCGAGCATAAATTTTAACATGTTCATTTCATTTGTTTTGTCCATCTAAAAACTCCACTGGTCATTCGCATAAGCAGGCGGAAATTTATGGATAACCCTTTCTAAGCAGTGTATTCCATTTCTTGTTTATCGTCGATTTTTGTCTTACTTTTCGAACATATATTTAAAGTTCAATTTTTTAAAAAAAAATGTTAGAATGATTTTTGAACTGAAGTATTTAGGCCTCAAAAGATGAAATAGAATGCCCCAATGGAAGCATGTAGTCGCAATAAAGATTGATCGTATTGCAAATGCCTGCGAAACTTAATTTTGCTTAGCTAGTTACAGCAGATGTAACTGAACGAAGTACA
>JASANA010003390.1:0-19669 GCA_030248095.1 Ptycholaimellus sp. GST1_10 | reverse complement strand
GCTTCCTTTTTGGGTTCTTTAAAATTAAAAAAATTAATTGAACTATTCGCCGAATTCTAGCTTCTTGTTGGATAAAGCAACCAGTTCATTTTGATGCCTTTGGAGCGCTTGAAGCAATGGCCGGTGCTAGGCTCCAGCTGGCCTCCGTTCGCAGCGCACCAAGTCCCCCACTTCAACGCTTTGCTCTGCGCCTCTGCCGGCTCTGTAAAAATACATTTCTCCCACTACTCTACAAAACTTCTTTCCAAACAAGCCTTTTCATCGAAAAAAGTAATTTTGCTATTTTGCCAAGTTTCCAACCATAAAAGATCTAACCGAATAGATATTCGCAGGCAGCGTCAGCGCCGTCGTCGCAATCCTTGTCCGTGAACTCCCCACTCTTGTCGTAGATGAGGCAGGAGAGTGTCATGTCCGCCTTCACCGTAAAAGAGCCGCCTAAAGCGCCAGTGTTCATCCCGTACTTGGCCACCGCCAACGGCTGCCCTGCTTCCACCTCGTCGAACCACCAGTTCTCCTCCTATCAACCCCATTTGAAGCTTTAAGATGAGAGACCAGAGGAGGAGGATGGGAAGTAAATTGGGAATGGGTAGAAGATGGATGGCACTAAAGGTATTAGGAGGATGAAGGATGGAGAGGAATGGAACGATGGAGCGTGGAGCGGGTGAGCCGAGGTTTGAGATGTGTCGGAGTCCGAAGAACAGGTCGGCGGGGGCAAAGGCGGATTTGCTGGCGTTCTCTCCCGCGGCATCCCGGACGAGGAACTCAAAGACGGGCGGAGTGGACAGATGAGCCAGTCGCCCCCGAAGCCCATTGGCCAGCAGCCCTGGAGGCGGTGGGACCGCAATCTTCTGGAACTGGGAGCACACGTCGAACGTCGCCTTCCTCCAATTGCATTATTCTTTCATATTTCTTTCCCTAAGCAATCAAATGGCGGCTGAAAGGAACCAATTGCCGATGGATCCTCGGTCATCGTTGAGGACGGCCTTGAAGCAGTGTCCAGTGCTGGCCTCCACCAGCCCTCCGATTGCCGTGCACCAAGCCAGGAACTCCTCTTCCATCGTCGGTCCCGTCGTCGTCGTCTCCTTCTCCACTTCTGGCCCTGCCGTCGTCGTCTAACCTTCAAACCCTGCTAGGTCTAGTTCTGGATGGGTGGTTCGGCAAACCTGGAGACTGGATTAGTGGCTCCTTTGCAGTAGTGGTGGGCAGAGGAAGCTTACCAGTTGAGCTAACTGCAACGATAGGCAACTAGAAAGCTTCTGAAAAGCTGGTCGGAAAACCATCTGGAGGATTCGGTGTCATGAGTTCGTCGTCGGTAGGAGTAGTTGGAGTGGAGGTGGCGTCCTTGTCCGGCCCAACTGTGGCAGCGTTCGTATTCCTTTCGGCTGAAAATAGGCAGTAACGAGCTAGAAATGAAGCAACAATATATTTGACAAACTGCTCTGAATAACCGTTTGTGAGTCCCGGTGTCGTGATGTGGCGATTAGCTGGAGGGGTGGACGATACATCATCAGCAAGATCAATCGTTGCAGTACTGTTCTTAGGTTCGGCTGCAAAACAATTTATAAGTGATGTGTAAGTGAGCAAATGGAAGCAGAGATGAGCCATCTGCTAGACTAGTTCTGCCGTCGTGATGTGCTGGTCGTAGGGAACAGGAGTTGAGTTGGCATCATCAGCCGGTTGAAATGGCGTTGCACTGGTCTCTTGTTCGGCTGTAAAGAAACCGAAAGTGAGCTGGAGGTTAGCAACAAGGCATGGATGAACTGTGTGGAAGTCCTGCCTTGGTGATCTCCTGGTCGAATCGAAGCCGAGGAATTGAGACAGCATCGTCAGTCGGCATTGCGCTTGTCACCAATTCAGCTGGAAGAAAGGAAACTGAAAGAGGAATACAACAGCTAAATCTAAACAACCCAGTAGTGGAGTGGAGGTCGGCTGAGGAGCAGAGGTGGAAATGGCAGCGGAGTCGGGGGTCGCAAATTGACAGAGTCCAGCTAAAAGGTCATCCTTGGAGCGGTCACTCAGCCCCAGACCCCTGGTCGCGAGTACACCCGCCTGCTGTTCTCCATCCTCCAGTCCGGGGGTAGCCCCTGAAGCCTCCGAGGCTTTGCACAGAGTGGCTGCTTTTGAAAGGGGAAAAGGGAACCGCCGTCATCCGTGAGACTGGAGCGCCAGTGCTCGTCCTGGGCAAAGGGAATGTCGCTGCCGTTGGGCAGACGCCAGAACCAATCCTGGCGAATCTTCGTTGCATTGTCGCTCTGCCACAAATTCAAACGGAGCGATTGGCGCAACTTCAAACTCCTACGATCTCGACAATCAGTCATTGCCTAGACTGCAAAGCATGCATCGCCAAAAACGCTGTGGCTGCGCAAGGCTGCAATGAGGTCGGAGTCGGGCAGGGCAGCCAGATGGCCGCCCAAGCTCTCGCATTCCCACAGGGAGTCCTCCGGAGTAAGCCTGTTCCAGTTCACTGAAAAGCAGTAGCCGCCCCAGAGCAGATGCGGTTGCTCATTCAGGCAATCGACTGCAGGCTAATCTATCTTATGTTCTCATATTTTTTGCAATGCGCCTTACAGAAGCTGGCTGAGACGGGCCAGAATACTGCAACGAATTGCTATTGGAGCCCTACTGGGCCAAGAAATAAGGTAAGGAAGGGTACGGATTGAGAAGAGGATTAGATACCGGAACACGCCTCGTAGCATCTCAGCAACCGGAATACACACTTCTCCACTGTTCTATGTATCTTTCCCGCTAAGCTGTTGACGTAGGTGGGATGGTCGCTTGCTGTTGATGTGAAACAATTTCAGCCCCCACCCCCTGCCCGAAGCTCTTCCAAATTGCTGCAGCCACTAGCTTGAACAATAGGGCCCCATTAGGACGCCCCATGCGTCAGACTGCCTATGTGATTACAGGACCCATTAGTCGGGCCAACTTTAAGGCTTCTGCCTTGCTGTAGAGTTCCTAGAAGCCGCGTTCATTTAGAGCGCTATACCGCAACATTTGATGGCTGTTAATGAATTTTGTTTTCAAAATAAGTTAAAACTCCTGTTTTGACGTTACACTATTTTCATCGCAGTACTGTGGCGCATTTCGTTTAGAAATGTAGGTGTTGTAAGGAAAAGCATATTCTGCATTGGGAAAATTATAAATATTGAAAGTTAATAAGATATAAAATTACCAAACGGCTCTCCATTGTCTAAGAGTCTGAAATATGGCTAAGACCGAAATCAATTTGAAAACTGATTGTCATTGTGTTCGAGGGTAGCATATGTGAAAATAAATATAAATTGTGATTGAATCGTGATTGAATCCTCCACATCTCAGCCTCTGTTTAGCTGCAAGTGGTGTGATTTGAATCTTCTCCTACATTTTACTCCTTTGCAAGCAAGTAAGCTAACACAACAATACGTCCCATTTCTGCAATTGAAAAGGAAACATAACGAAATCAGTGCCAACGTAGGAACTTTTGAACGAATTTTCCATAAAAATGCGCCTCTGAGCAGGAAGTCTACAGAAACACCTAGCAGTTTTAATGCCAGCTATTAAGTTTGCTCGTCATAGTGCAGAACTGGCAGTGGGTCAAAAATAACTAATGGCCAGCATGATTCCACATCATATGGGCAAGGAGTGCTCGCAATTTTGGCCGGAATAGCCGTTGGGACAGTTGCAGGAGAACTCTTTCGTGCCCAGGACAGGTCGACAGGTGCCTCCGTTCAGGCACGGAAGCCCAGCCACCAGACACGCGTCATACCCTCACAATACAGCCCCATTCACTCCAACCTAGAGGCAGCCCTTCATTTGCCCTCTTAAAAAGGGAAAGGATAAAGACAGGGAAAACAAATAAAGAGCCCCTACACTGGCAAGGCCTGTTGTCGGCATTGTAGAGATTCATGTAGGGCAGGCTGCAGTAGCAGTGGAAGCCATCGTCGGGTAGATTGCTGCAGCTGGCATAGGCCGTGTCGTTCACAGCACAGCTAGCCAGCACATCAGAGCAGCCCAGACGAGCTGTAAAGCCGGCATATTGTTACTGGCTCATTCAAGACCTTTTTTCAATCCAGCTCTAAATATCGAGCTGGGTTGAAAAAGGGAGCAAATGAATTAGCAATTGAATGATTGCATGAATAAGCGACAACATTGAAGCTTGTTTTTATTCATCCAGTCATACTTTTATTAGTCAATAAAGCCGAGTGAAAAAAAAGGATGCAAGGCCAGGAAACCTCCAGAGTAGGCGAAATCTATGGAGGCCCCACTGGCCTGTGCCGTCCAAACCACTGTCAACTTGTCCAGGGCATAGGTCTGGGAGATATCGCTGGCATTGCAGCTCCTACAGCCTCTCCAAAACTCAGTGGATCTAGGCCAATCATAAACTTTATTAGCTGGAATAGGCGAGTGGAGTCGATGGGGTCGCTGCCGCGGTAGACGGCGAGTGAGTTGAGGGCGCAATCAGTGCTGTTCACGGCTGTGCTCAGGTTCAGCTGGAGCAGGTTCATGCCCGAAGCGCTGCCGCCTAGTGAGGGCAAAGTTTTTGAGGCTGACTTTCCCAGGAGGCAGTTGTTCCAAAGTTTACTGATGGTCCACTGACAGTGGTAGAACGGGCGACCGGTGTAGGCTACGCTGGCCCTCACCTCTTGGGCACTGAAGGCGGCTGCTAGATTGCCTCCGCAGACTGGAAGCGGGGGATGGGGAGGAAAAATATGCAAATGGATGGGTAGAAAAGATGAACGGGCTGAGCATCTGGGTCCTTTGGTGCCCGGGGGACAGGAGCAGAGGCCAGTGGAAGGATGGCACACTCCGTCGTTGTAGCAGGATTCAATAGAGCAGGAGGCTTTAGTGCTGCCTAGAAAAGGCTTGCTAGATCTTTTGCTTGTGGCATCATGATCAGCCATTTTGGCTCAAAATCATATATTGTTTGTTAAATTCTCTCAAATTATGGGCTGATTAAGCGAAGATGATGGAAGCAAAATTGCAAGAAAATGTTGACTTGGAGTAGGAGTGGAGAGGGTGGTGGTGGTGGGTAGGGCGCAGTAGGGCCCAGCCCATGCAGGGGGACAATGGCAGGTGAAATTGGTCGTGCCCAGTTCGGGAACGCAAGTCCCGCCGTTCTGACACGGCTGCACCTTGTCGCACTGATTCTTCACTGCAACTTCCTGCAGCTTTTCCATGGCATCACTATTTTATTTTTCAACTTATTATAACTATTCATAATATGAATAATAACAATAATAATGCTAAATTATTCATGACACTGCCTTCTCAAAAAATTGCCCTCTTGTTTTGAATGAAGGAAAAGGACGCCAATTTCGCCAATTTCGAAAAGAACGCCAATTTCGACATGACCTTTTTCACCCTGTCGAACAGATGTAAAAGCTTGGCTTTCAAAAAATTCCGACCACCCCTAGCCAGGACAAGAATGTGGGCTGAGAAAAAGGCACATCGACATGGCGTATTGAGACCGCCTCCCTGGTAGGCTCCACCGCAGAAGCAGCGAAAGCCATTCGAGCCCTCCTCGGTGCAGTTGCCCAGCCAAGTAAAATTGGCTCCCGCCGTGTCGCACCTCAGCGCCGGTTCAGAGCCGCAGCTCAAATTCCCTGCACCCCATTTTTCCGATTCTCCTATCCACTTCAATTCAAGGCCTCTCAACTCTGGGCATAGGACAGGGCCAGGGAGGAGCCGTAGGCGGCATCCTCCCAGTGCAGGCTCACTGCTGGGTAGTCGAGGCTGAGGCTGAGCCTCGTGCTGTTGCAGAGTCTGGTAAAAGAGGTTGGAGAGAAGTGGAAAAAGGGATGGGGAAGGAACTGGAAAAGGAAGGTGGAGGCGGAGGCGAAGGTTCCGCGGTAGGCTGTGAGGCTGTTGAGACTGCAGTTCAGGTCTCCGGTCGCAATGCTCGTGTTCAGCTCAAGCGCTAGGCCGTGGGAGGCTGGAGCTGCAAAATTTTATTTAATGGACGGACCTGACGGTGATTGAACTTTAATTGATTACAATTTACTCTTAGTTAAGTTTGAAAGCTTTACGGAACATTTTTACGATTTTTGGGCATAATTAAGTTGTCTGCTGGCTTGAAAGGAGTCATCAGAATTCGCCATCAGAAATCAGTGCAAGCAGGAACCATTTTTTCGGAGGAATTATGGGACAACTAGCAGATTGACTGACCTGAAATGTGCCACCAGCAGTCGTAGTGCGGGCGGCTGCGATGAAGCACTGATTCCTGCAGCGTCTGTACCACTTCTCCAGCACTCAAAGCCCCGACAGCGCAACTGCCCAGCACTAGCAGGCAAGATCATGGCTCAACTGCTGGCATTGGCTGGCACAGTTTGGACAACCGTTCTGGCACTGCTGCCCCTTGGTGCCGCTGGGACAGACGCAGGCTGTGGAGCCGGCCTGACAGAAGCCATCGTTGTAGCAGCTGGAGTTGCTAGAGAACAGAAAACCTACTCAGCTTGCTGGAAAGAAGTTTTTGCAGTCAGGTATAACCTGCAGCTGGCGGTTGTAGTCCCTAGCGAAGTGCTATACATCGAAGAAGTAGCTGGAGAAGATGCTGAAAGCAAATGTGCTCATTTGTGAATCTGTGGACGCCTTTCGTATTTTATACTAGGCGCTTGGGGAGGCTGGATGAGGTTATGAGGAAAAGAAAGACTGTGGGAGCTTGGAAATGGAGGCAAACCAGAGGTGGGTGCGGAGGAGGAGGTGAGCAGGTTCTGGCAGTAGGCCCCTGTGTAGCCAGCGGGGCAGATGCAATGGAAGGCGTTGCAATCGCCGCCGTCAACGCAGCTGCCGCCGTTCTGGCACTGCACTGCGTATGTCGAGCAAAAGCCCAGAGCGCGGCCACACTGCTGCAAGCCCATTTTCCTTCCACGACAAGAAGTTGCCTCAATGAGGTGTCAATAAGCCAACGTTGCCGGTGTAGCAGGCAGGGCAGGCGCACTGGAAGTAGGGCGGGCTGAAGCTGATGCTGCAGGTGCCGCCATTGGCGCAGTTGCTGCCGAATTTCTCGCAAAAAGCTGCAAAATGGGCACCAAA
Organism: Ptycholaimellus sp. GST1_10; assembly: GCA_030248095.1. Taxonomy (NCBI): domain Eukaryota; kingdom Metazoa; phylum Nematoda; class Chromadorea; order Chromadorida; family Chromadoridae; genus Ptycholaimellus; species Ptycholaimellus sp. GST1_10. The sequence goes on along the minus strand of JASANA010003390.1, from coordinate 12,658 downwards.
AATGAATGCGATAATATTGGCTTTTTGTAATTTGTTAATCATTAAAATTTTTTTAGTTGGCAATTTTCATCCTAGCTACACAGCAGTGTTCCAACTTAGTCGGCACCAAATTAGCAATTCTACTTTGACAGAGTATTTTGAAAGATTTGAATTTTTGTCCTGAGAACTGAAATGTCTGCTCACTGAGGCAAGGCTGGCCAGGCGATGAAGGCGTCTGGTAGGGCTCGGCGCAGGAGCACTTGAAGGTTGCACCAGCCTGACTGCAGTTGGCATAGCTCGCATTGGCCCCACAGGGATTGCCCAGGCAAACATCCACGGCTGCAATTGCGATTGCCTAGCTTAGCGGCCTGATTGTAGGGGTGGGGGGAATACTCGTAGTGGGCGATTCGGTGGATGCGGTTGTGGTTTGAGGGGCTGAGCTGGACGTTGAGGCTGGAACTGTAGAAGAAAAGGTGGAGGTGGCCGTGGAGGTTGAGGTGATTGATGGAGTGGAGGATGATTGTGAAAGGGTTGCAGAGGTTGTGGTAGTTGAGGTTGGCGTGGCGGTGGATATTGAGGTCGTCGTAGATGGTGTGGAGATTTTTGAGGAGCTTGATGTTTGAGTTGAAGCAGGGACTGAAGTTGAAGTAGAGGAAGAGTATGAAGTTGGCGTTGAAGCTGAAGTTGATGTTGGAGTAGAAACTGTGGTTGATGTAGGAGCTGAGGTCGAAGGTGGTGCAGAGGTCGATGTTTGAGTTGAGGTGAAGATTGAAGTTGAAGCTTTTGTTGAAGATGGGGTGGAAGTAGAAGCACTGTTCGAAGTTGTGACTGGAGTTGCAGAAGTTGAAGTTGTAGCAGATGTCGGGGAGAATGATGAAGTAGTAGAGCTGTGACTTGAAGTGGAGGAGGTTGATGTGGAAGTGGTTGTGGGGGTTGAGGAGGTGCAGTGGCCAGTCTCTTGGCAGAATGCACCAGTGAAGCAGGGCGGGCAAAGGCAGATAAAGCCAGTGCCACTGCTTAGACACGTTCCACCGTTGTCGCAAATTATCCCGTCGCAATAGTCAGCCGCTAAATAACTTTAATTAGCGCTAAAAAGCGATGAAAAGTAGGACTATCTTACTGGTAGTAGTTTGAGTAGTAGTTGAGGAAGAGGCCAGGGACGTAGCTGTTGTTGATGAAGAGGCTGTTGTGGTGGATGTGGAGGGAGATGTGGAGGGAGTTGTGGAGGGTGATGTGGAGGGAGATGTGGAGGGAGATGTGGAGGGTGATGTGGAGGGTGATGTGGAGGGTGATGTGGAGGGAGATGTGGAGGGAGATGTGGAGGGTGATGTGGAGGGTGATGTGGAGGGAGATGTGGAGGGAGATGTGGAGGCAGATGTGGAGGCAGATGTGGAGGGAGATGTGGAGGTAGAAGAATAGGTGGTACTGGTTGAAGTGGAGGTGGCAATTTGGGTATGACAGTTTTGGCCAGTGAACTGCGGTGTGCATAGGCAATGGTATGTGGCGCAGTCGTGGTTATCCACACATGTGCCGCCATGCTGGCAGAAATTGCCGTAGGTCTGGCAGAAGCCCGCGGAGTTTTGGCAAAGCTGGGCATAAAAGTTTTTTTCTGAAACGACAAAAAACTGCTAACAATCGAACCGGTCCGGTATGACAGGCGTCACAGTGGCAGCGGAATCCCGTACCCGTATTCTCACACGTTCCATTGTTCTGGCAGGGCAAAGAGGCGCAGTAGTTTTGAGTTGCTGAAATTTACTTTCAGCTAAATTTCGAACTGAAGAGGTTTGGAGGAAATATGAAACTTGAGGAAGTTTGCGGTGAAGAAGAAGTTGACGTGATGGATGTGGTTGTGCTTTGGGAGGATAAAGTGGAGGTTGTGGATGGAGCAGCAGATGTGGGAGAAGTTCTGGAGGCTGATGTGACGGAGGGGGTCCCGGTTGATGGTGAGGTCGAAGGGGTTTTCGTTGTCGTTGACGAGGAGGTGGAGCTTTTAGTCGAGGAGGTAGTGGAGGTTGATGATAGTGTTGATGTTGAGGTAGGGAGTAAAGTTGAAGTAAGAGATGGAGTTGAGCTTGGCGTTGAAGTTGGTGCAGATGTTGTGGTCGAAAATGGGGTTGAAGTAGGAGGAGAGTTTGAAGCTGAACTGTAGCTAGAGGTTAGAGTTGATGTTGAGCTTGGAGTAGAAGCTGAAATGGACGTGGATGCAGGTGCCGAAGTTGTGGCTGGCGTTTGGGTTGATGTTGAGCTTGAAGATGAGGCTGGTGTGGAGGTGGTTGCGGTGGTTGAGGAGGTGCAGTTGAGCGGCTTTAGGCAGAGATTATCCGTAAAACAGGGTGGGCAAACGCAGATGAATCCGGAGCCAGTATTCACACACGTCCCTCCATTTAAACATGGGATCGAGGAGCAGAAGTCCACCGCTAAAATGGTATTTTAAGTTAAAAAGCGAAGAAAATAGCAATATCTAACTGGTAGTAGTCAGTGTCGTAGTTGAAGAAGTTGTTGATTCTGTAGATGGGGTTGAAGTGGCGGTAGAAGTTGAAAATGTTGTGGAAGTCATCAAAGTGGTTGTTGGTTCTGATGAGGGCAGAGTTGACGAAGATGACGGTGCATTTGTGGAAGAATATGCGGTGGATAAGCCAGAGGAAGACGTGAATGAGGAGGTTATGGACGTTTGTGATGCTGAAGATGACGATGTTGATGAAGATGAAGTTCCAGATGTCGAAGAAGAAGATGGAGAAGAAGTTGATGTAGTTGAAAACGAACTTGGTTTTGGCCTTGTTGTTGATGTAAATGTCGAAGAAACGGTGGATGTGGATGATGGCGTTGAAGATGTTGCTGTGGTTGAAGTTGATGTAGAAGGTGTTGTTATTGACGAAACGGTTGTTGAAGAAAATGATGCGGTGGAAGAAATCGGTCTCAGCGTCGTTGAAGTTGATGATGGCTTTGCCGTGGTCGTTGTTGCAGAAGTTGTGGAAACATTGGAGGTGGATGTTGATGCAGAAGATGATGGTGTATTTGAAGTTGACGTTGAAGATGTTGATATCGATGACGTGATTGGGGAATCAGAGGTTGCGGTGGAAGAAGTTGGTGTCAACGCCGGCGATGTTGAAGATGGCTTTGCCGTAGTTGCTGTGGAAGATGTTGGGGAACCGGTGGAGGTGGATGTTGATGCAGAAGATGTTGGTGTATTTGAAGTTGACGTTGAAGATGTTGATATCGATGAAGTGGTTGGGGAAGCAGAGGTTGCGGTGGAGGAAGTTGGTGTCAACGCCGTCGATGTTGAAGATGGCTTTGCCGTAGTTGCTGTGGAAGATGTTGAGGAAGCGGTGGAGGTGGATGTTGATGCTGAAGATGCTGGTATACTTGAAGTCGAACTTGAAATCGTTGTTGGCGGCGTAGCCGAGGAATATGCCGAAGTGGACGAGGAGGACGAAGTTGCCGTTACTGTCGTGGAACTGGAAGATGGCATTGTCGTGGTCGTTGTTGCAGAGGTTGTAGAAACAATAGGCATGGATGAAGGTGCCGATGAGGTTGGTGATGTTGAGGATGAAGACGGAGGAGATGATGGTGTTGTTGCCGTAGTTGGACTTGAAGATGGCTTTGCCGTGGTGGTGGTTGTAAAGGACGTGGAAGGATTAGATGTTGATGTTGAGTTTGAAGATATTGATGTGGTCGGCGTGGAAGTTGAATAGGTTGATGTTGCCGGTGATGAAGGCGCTGAAGCTTTCGATGATGCAGAACTTAGCAAGGAAGTTGTAGGTGCCGGAGAGGTGAACGTGAAAGAGCTGGTAGCTGACGATTTCGTCGATGTTGCTGAAATATTTAATTTGCTTAGGCTCAAATTATTTTCAATGTCTTCAAATCTGCAGTGGGCTGAACAACATTTGACTGTTTAGGCAAACCGATGTTTGATACCATGATAAACTAAAATGACAAAAAGGTATCATCGGCTATCGCCAATAGATGCGCGGCCATGATGCTTAGTAGGTTGTGATGTTTGCTGGTTTTCCCAAGAAATGTTCAGCTTGGAAAGGTATGCAGTGAAAGAATCAAGAATGGTAAAGGTAAATGCAAGGAAAGGTAACGGTAACGTACTTTGATATATGTCGGTCTTGTTTTGACTTCTGAGGCTTTAAAATAATAAATTGTACTTTTTAAAATTGTATTAATCAATTAATAAAAGTAAAACGCACTTTTTTCGAAATTTTTCGAATTTTAAGGACCCAATATTCGAGGTTTTTTGGCCATAAAGCTAAAACTAATCAAATTTGCACCAAGCACCGAAAAATATTCTGAGCCACCACCCAGACGGACCTTCATGCACATTTTCAGCCAATTGGTAGATACAAAATCTTAGTAGAGAAATAAAAGAGCTAAAATCAACCAGATACGGCAGGGGTCGTCGAAAAACAGCCGGGAAAGACGGAATTGGGATATTTACAGTCCAGCCCTCTCCAGCAGAGCGAACAGCGGCAGTAGTAATAGCCACCATTATTTATGCACGTCCCACCATGCTCACAGGGGTTCCCGTGCAAATCGCAGTAGCCAGGTGCTGCAAAACTTCGTTCGTTTCAATGCGTCTGCTCTTATTTCGCTTCTTTCACTATTACTCAACTACCCTGCAGTTAAATTATGCGAAATGAAGAATTTATAAAACCGAACCATCGTCATAAACCTCCCCAAGTTTACACCTCATACACCCTTTCATTTGATTGGGAGCTTTGAACCAGATGTGCTGGTAGGAGTTGTTGACGAAGTAGGTTGTAGGGTTGTGGTGGAAGTGAGGGAAGGCAGGCAGTAGGGTATGAGCCAAGGCTCCGTGCACCGGGGCCCGGACCAGCAAGCGGGACAGAAGCAGTAAAACCCGCTGCCCAGATCACGACAACTCCCGCCATTCTGGCAGGGATTCACGGGCAGCCGATCGCACAAGCCCCCGCCTCCCATCGGCTGGGCCGAAGCCAAAGCTGCAAAGCAAAGCCAGACCCAGCCTAGGCACATGGAGGAAGGCTGCTTTAGGAACAGGTGGAATTGGGCCTCCACTGCAGGCGCCGACTGCTGCCCTCTTGCGTAGAGGAAGCGGACGTTGGCAGAGCTGAAGCGCAAACACGGAGCACATTTAGAGCGAGCTTTGGGAGACAGGGCCCATTACCAGCTGGACTGGAGGGGGTGGACGTGGTGGTGGAGCAGAAGGGGAGCTGGGAGGGCTGGCTGCAGTTGGGGCCCGCCCAGCAAGCGGGACAGAGGCAGTAGAAGTGATCGGCCAACTCCATGCAGGTGCCGCCGTGCTGGCAAGGGTTTGCCGCCCCTTGGCACAAGCCTGCGGACAGAGACAAGCACTGGCCTAGCTGGACAGAGAGAAGCGAGCGCAATCGGTGAATGGACAGGAAAGGCCGCAGATTTGGAACAAAGAAGAGCAAAAGCGAATGGGGTTACCGGTTTGAGTGGATGTGCTTGGAGTTGCTGGTGTAGATGGACTAGTTGATGTTGTTGTTGATGGAGTGGTTGATGTTGTTGTTGATGGATTAGTTGATGTTGTTGTTGATGCGCTAGAAGTTGAAGTAGTTGTTGATGCGCTAGAAGTTGAAGTAGTTGTCGTTGTGGTGGTGGGAGATGATGAGGGTGACGTGGTGTGGCAGATACCAGTTGGCTGAGTGCAGTTTTGTCCTCTCCAACAGGGTTCAACACATTTGCAGAGGTAGGTATTTGTGAGTGAAGAGCATGTTCCACCATGCTGGCATGGATTGGGGTTGCAGAAGTCTTTGGAGGTTGTGGTTGAAGGAGATGTTGTTGAAGAGGCTGTTGTAGATGGAGTGGTTGAGGTTGTTGTTGATGGAGTGGTTGATGTTGTTGTTGATGGAGTGGTTGATGTTGTTGTTGCTGAACTGGTTGATGTGGTTGTTGATGAACTGGTTGATGTTGTTGTTGATGGAGTGGTTGATGGTGTCGTTGATGTGCTTGAAGTTGAAGTAGTTGTCGTTGTGGTGGTGGGAGATGATGAGGGTGACGTGGTTTGGCAGATACCAGTTGGCTGAGTGCAGTTTTGTCCTCTCCAACAGGGTTCAACACATTTGCAGAGGTAGGTATTTGTGAGTGAAGAGCATGTTCCACCATGCTGGCATGGATTGGGGTTGCAGAAGTCTTGGGAGGTTGTTGATGAAGGAGATGTTGTTGAAGAGGCTGTTGTAGATGTTGTTGAAGAGGCTGTTGTTGATGGAGTGGTTGATGTTGTTGTTGATGAACTGGTTGATGTTGTTGTTGATGGAGTGGTTGATGTTGTTGTTGATGGAGTGGTTGATGTTGTTGTTGATGGAGTGGTTGATGGTGTCGTTGATGTGCTTGAAGTTGAAGTAGTTGTCGTTGTGGTGGTGGGAGATGATGAGGGTGACGTGGTTTGGCAGATACCAGTTGGCTGAGTGCAGTTTTGTCCTCTCCAACAGGGTTCAACACATTTGCAGAGGTAGGTATTTGTGAGTGAAGAGCATGTTCCACCATGCTGGCATGGATTGGGGTTGCAGAAGTCTTTGGAGGTTGTGGTTGAAGGAGATGTTGTTGAAGAGGCTGTTGTAGATGGAGTGGTTGATGTTGTTGTTGATGGAGTGGTTGATGTTGTTGTTGATGGAGTGGTTGATGTTGTTGTTGCTGAACTGGTTGATGTTGTTGTTGATGGACTGGTTGATGTTGTTGTTGATGGAGTGGTTGATGTTGTTGTTGATGGAGTGGTTGATGTGGCTTGGTTGGGCAAGTGGAGAGCGGCGTGAGAAGCTGAGAGGATAACCGCGAAGACGCGGCAAGGAGAAGCTGAAGCTTGCTGAGAAGGCAGAGGAGAAGCAGCGGAGCATGGATGGAGTGACAAAGGAAAGCAGCAAGTGGCGATGGATGAACAGCTCTGCCTCTTCTTCCGATGGTGTCATGACGAATAGCGACAGTAACTGAGCTCCCCGGCCTGTGGCATCCTTCCGGGGCTCGTGACCTTCGGCGTGACGTGGCGGCAACAGGAAGCGTAACCGAAAAGCACCTGAACCCTCCCGTACCGCGAGGTCTTCTTTCGTTTTTGGGCGGCTTTTGTGACCGCTCGCCTTGAGCGCTGCGCTCTCTCTGGATATCCGTCCCCCGTGATCGATGCGCTGGATGCGCAGATTTGAAACACAATCAGTATCCGAAGGAAAAAATCCAAGCCCTACCCAGGACAGCCCCAGCTCAGGCCAAGAGTCCAATGCAGCCCCGGAAGAAGGACAAGGCGGAGCTACCGAAGTTCCGGAAAATAAACAGCCAGGCAAGAGAAGAAAGAAAGAATCAAGCGCTATCTCTTCAACTACAACTAAGCGAACAGAGCATTCGAAGAGCTCTTCCGAAGATCAAGCAACAAAAAGTAACGAAGCAACGAAAAGTTTCTCTGGAAACTCAATCCATAAGACAACTGCGCCAAATATTGAGACAACGAAGTCACAGCAAGAAGAAACGAAGAACGCGAAAGCTACACAATCTTCCTCCACCCACTCCGCTGCAACTTTATCCAAGAGTCTTCCTCCACCCGAAGAAGCGCCAGAACAAGTTTTATCTCCAGCACCTGCATTCAAGCCGACAACTTCTACAGCTAAGCAGTCAAAGGAAGATTGGCCCGCGACTTTGGAGCCGATCATTGGTCCAAAGAAGGAAGGAGAAGCAACCACGGCCGCTCCTACAACGCAGCGCCATTACGAAGCCTGCTACACGGAGACTAACGTCCATTTCAACGCCGGCGCCACCTACAACAATATCCTCAACATCACTGCAGAGGAGGTTAGCTTTTCTTTGGCTTTCTGAAAGGCTGCAGCGTGAGTAGGTGGAAGTGTTGAAGTGCTGCCGTGCGTGTCAGGAGGCGAAGGATGGGGCGTGCAAAGGCTTCCTGTTCAACTACCGCCAAAACCAGTGTCTGCTGAAAAGCGAGCTTCTGGGACGCCAACTGGCCTTCGACTGGATCGCCGGAGCTCTGCCGGCCCATTTTCCGCGTAACTCCAACTCATTTCTCTATTCAAGTTTTACCTATCGCGTATTTCACTGAGCTTAGAGCCTGTATCTCTTCTTACGGGAATTTCAATGAGCCCATTAGAAAACATTCATGGTTCCAGTCGATAGGTTTTTAAAAACAGGGCTCAGTCTCAATTTAGTCCTCAGGTCAGAGTTTAACTGTCCTGTCCTCTCTCAATATTCTACACTGGGTATACAGATATGGCAGAGGAGAAGGCAGCAATGGGAGAGCAGTGCGGTGGGGCAGAATACATGCGCCAGTACTACGGAGCTACTCTACAAAGGTTGCTTCTCCAGTTCATCCTGAACTGGCTGGCTGCTGTTCATCCTGATCTTGGCTGCAGCGTGGACAATACGACGAGGGCGGATTGTTGCGAGCGCTGCTTCGAGGTGAAGGAGTGCGTGGGATATTCCTTCACTTTTGCGGCCAACCGAACGGAGCAGGGACGATGCGAACTCAAGCGGAAGGGGCATCAGAAGGTTTCACTTATTTTCGGCATCGCTTAGGTCCGAGGGTTTCATGGATAGAGCATTTGAGGTGATCCTGGAAGACAGCAAGCACTTCAGTGCCTGGATTGATGGTTCAATGATTTTTATTTTCATTTTACCTCATTTTGTATTTTGAAGTTCCAATCTAAAAGAACCTTTAAGAAAAGCGGAATACAACGCCCACGACCCCATCGCCAAGCAGCTCCACGACAGAAGTCTACGAAGAGGAAGAGGTTCCCGCTCGGAAGAAGGCGGAAATAGAAGCAGAGCGCGGCATCGTCAACCCTGAGCCTGAAGAGGTCTGACTCCTCAATTGTTTATCCAAAGGCAGAGAGCAGAGTTGCAGTCGTAGTTGAAAGAGACGGAGACAGCTGTGGCGGAGACAGTTCAGTCCCTCTGGGCTGCGTCTTTCATCGTTGGCTCCGTGGCTGGCGTCATTGTCCTCTGCGCCTATCTTTCAGGTTCTGCCAATTCTTTTGATACTTCACGGATTTGGACAAAACTGTCTTGCTATTTGGTCAGGAACTCGATAATGGAGCGTCTCATTCACTTCTTCCAGGAGGCATCGATACTTCTATCACACATCACTCATCCTGGCCCATCGAGACCCAAAGCTTCCGGGCTATGATTGGGTTTGTTTTCAGTCATGGAATAAAGAATTAAATAAATCTAAAAGAAAACAGCTTAGAATAAAATTTATTCGAAAAAAAATTGGCGAATTTAGAGACGACCACAAAAATGTGCAAAAATATGCATCTTTGAAGTAATTAATTTGAGAGGTAAAATTGAGCAAAATAAAAATTTGAAATTGAAAATAATTTGAAACATTAAAATTTGTCAAAATTGATCTACATTTTCAAGACTCTATGTCGTCTGAGTGTGCTCTAGCGCTGCACTACCTCCAACTCGTGACCACGTGACCTCTTTCCTGCTGGAGGCAGTGCAGACCTACGCCATCGCAACCGTCGTTCAGATCAAAGGCGGATTCTTCAATCGCAAGGCCAATGCAGTCCTCGCCTTGGGTTCATTTATTGCTTGATTTATTTTCTTGGTTAAACTCATGAGGGGTAAAATAGGCAAAATATCAAGTTAATGAATGATACAATTGCTCGTGCAGTGTTGCCTGGTGTGGTGACGGGAGTGACGGCGCCGTTTATCTACAGGGGACTACGTGTCCTGGTTCTCCTGCTGGGTCAACCTGGAGACTAAGGCAACAGAGGTTCACCCTTTTTTCATCTATGTGCTTCTGCCTGCCGTCAATCATGGAATAATGATGAGCAGGTAGTGTTTGTGCCGATAGTTGGAGTGGCGGCAGTGGCGGTGGTGGTCTGGGAGTCCGCCGTCTCCTTCCCAGGCCAGACGCTGCCCAACACGGATCCTAAACAGCGAATCACAGCTCTGTTAGCGCCTACTTTCTTTCCTGTGAAGAGATGGGAGGTGAAAGGATTGCTTAGGGTGAACATGCAAGGGCTGCCGATCGTTATGGGCCATCTACATAGCCTCCCCACTGCTCCGGGACAGTTGCTGTCCATTTCCAAGATGTGGCCATCTACGGAGTTGTTTTCATACTCAACGTGAGCTTTGGGGGCCTCCATCTTCTTCTTTCATACGCTTTGCCGACCAAGAGGTTGCCTTCTAAGCTTTACTGTTAAATGATGTGGAGGGTGATGTGGAGGGTGATGTGGAGGGAGAGGTGGAGGGAGATGTGGAGGCAGATGTGGAGGGAGATGTGGAGGTAGAAGAATAGGTGGTACTGGTTGAAGTGGAGGTGGCAATTTGGGTATGACAGTTTTGGCCAGTGAACTGCGGTGTGCATAGGCAATGGTATGTGGCGCAGTCGTGGTTATCCACACATGTGCCGCCATGCTGGCAGAAATTGCCGTAGGTCTGGCAGAAGCCCGCGGAGTTTTGGCAAAGCTGGGCATAAAAGTTTTTTTCTGAAACGACAAAAAACTGCTAACAATCGAACCGGTCCGGTATGACAGGCGTCACAGTGGCAGCGGAATCCCGTCCCCGTATTCTCACACGTTCCATTGTTCTGGCAGGGCAAAGAGGCGCAGTAGTTTTGAGTTGCTGAAATTTACTTTCAGCTAAATTTCGAACTGAAGAGGTTTGGAGGAAATATGAAACTTGAGGAAGTTTGCGGTGAAGAAGAAGTTGACGTGATGGATGTGGTTGTGCTTTGGGAGGATAAAGTGGAGGTTGTGAATGGAGCAGCAGATGTGGGAGAAGTTCTGGAGGCTGATGTGACGGAGGGGGTCCCGGTTGATGGTGAGGGGGTGGAGCTTTTAGTCGAGGAGGTAGTGGAGGTTGATGATAGTGTTGATGTTGAGGTAGGGAGTAAAGTTGAAGTAAGAGATGGAGTTGAGCTTGGCGTTGAAGTTGGTGCAGATGTTGTGGCGAAATTGGCGTCCTTTTCCTTCATTCAAGAACAAGAGGTGATTTTTGAGAAGGCAGTGTCATGAATAACTTAGCATTATTATTGTTATTATTCATAAAATAAATAGTTATAATTAGTTGAAAAAGAAAAAATTGTTGCCATGGAAAGGCTGCAGGATTTGCAGTGAAGAATCAATGCGACAAGGTGCAGCCGTGTCAGAACGGTGGGACTTGCGTTCCCGAGTTGGGCACGACCAACTTCACCTGCCACTGTCCCCCTGCTTGGGCTGGACCCTACTGCGCCCTACCCACCACCACCACCCTCTCCACTCCTACTCCAAGTTCACATTTTCTGCCAATTTTGCTTCCACCATCTTCGCTTAATCAGCCCATAATTTGAGAGAATTTAACAAACAATATATGATTTTGAGTCAAAATGGCTGTTTATGATGCTTAAAGCATAAGATCTTGCAAGCCTCTTTCAGGCAGCACTAAAGCCTCCTGCTCCATTGAATCCTGCTACCCTGAACGACGAGAGAGTGTGCCATCCTTCCACTGGCCTCTGCTCCTGTCCCCCGGGCACCAAAGGAGACCCAAGGAATGCTCAGCCCGTTCATCTTTTCTACCCTTCCATTTTGCATATTTTCTTTCCTCCCTCATCCCCCGCTTCCAGTCTGCGGAGACAATCCAGCAGCCGCCTTCAGTGCCCGAGAGGTGAGGAGGGCCAGCGTAGCCTAAACAGGTCGCCCGTTCTACCACTGTCAGTGGACCATCAGTAAACTTTGGAACAACTGCCTCCTGGGAAAATGAGCCTAAGACTTTGCCCCTCACTAGGCGGCAGCGCTTCGGGCATGAACCTGCTCCAGCTGAACCTGAGCACAGCCTGTGATCAGCACTGATTGCGCCCTCAACTCACTCGCCGTTCCGCGGCAGCGACCCCATCGACTCCACTCGCCTATTCCAGGCTAATAAAGTTTATGATTGGCCTAGATCCACTGAGTTTTGCAGAGGCTGTAGGAGCTGCAATGCCAGCCATACTCTCCCAGACCTATGCCCTGGACAAGTTGACAGTGGTTTGGACGGCACAGGCCAGTGGGGCCCTCATAGATTTCGCCTACTCTGGAGGTTTCCTGGCCTTGCATCCTTTTTTTCACTCGGCTTTATTGACTGATAAAAGTATGAATATGGATGAATAAAAACAAGCTTCAATGTTGTCGCTCTATTCATGCAATCATTCATTTGCTAATTCCTTTGCTCCTCCTTTTCAACCCAGCTCAATATTTAGAGCTGGATTGAAAAAGGTCTTGAATGAGCCAGTAACAATATGCCGGCTTTACAGCTCGTCTGGGCTGCTCTGATGCTCTGGCCAGCTGCGCTGTGAACGACACGGTCTATCGCCAGCTGCAGCAATCTACCCGACGATGGCTTCCACTGCTACTGCAGCCTGCCCTACATGAATCCCTACAACTGCCGACAACAGGCCTTGCCAGTGTAGGGGCTCTTTATTTGTTTTCCCTGTCTCTCATCCTTTCCCTTTTTAAGAGGGGCAAATGAAGGGCTGCCTCTATGTTGGAGTGGAATGGGGCTGTATTGTGAGGGTATGACGCGTGTCTGGTGGCCTGGCTCTCGTGCTGGAACGGAGGCACCTGTTGACCTGTCCTGGGCACGAAAGAGTTCTCCTGGAACTGTCCCAACGGCTATTCCGGCCAAAATTGCGAGCACTCCTTGCCCATATGATGTGGAATCATGCTGGCCATTACTTATTTTTGACCCACTGCCAGGTCTGCACTATGACGAGCAAACT
>JASANA010003386.1:0-36457 GCA_030248095.1 Ptycholaimellus sp. GST1_10 | reverse complement strand
AGCAGGCGAGTCTGGGAATGCGTGACTGGTGAGAACATGAAACTGAGGATGATGAAAACCTGAACCGGTGATAAGATCATAGAGGTCCTCCAGCTCGTTTTGCACCTGCCCCAGAAGCATCCTAGCTCGAAGGATGCCGATGCGGAGGTCAAAGCAATTGCAACTCCATCTTTATCTCTCCAAATCTTCCTCTCCCTTCCTTCTGCAAGAGTTGCATTGTTACTGGGTTTGCTGGCCATGCGCAAGGCTCCTAAATCTAGAGGCCGGGAGCTGTAGGAGGAGGTGCTTGCATGTGCGTACTCGGAGGAGACGTTGGCGTACTCGGAGGTGGAGGAGATGATGACGGAATTGGACGCCGAACCTTCCGCCTTCCGTCTTATGCTCTTCCGCTTCTAAAAGCTAGTCTTAGATAAGTTAAGTCTGCTTTATTCGTAGACAATTTTACTTGTAGCCATTATTTTGTTCGCAAATGCACATGGTGACACAATAAGAACAGAGATGCAGTGGTCGTCGTTAATCCGAAGGCTAACCCAATCTAACAAACGGAATACCAAGCCCTGTCACATGACTTTGAGCTACTAAATTGGCCAATTAAGATTCAATTATCAGCTCTGCGCAAATTCCTCTTGCTTGCGGACTAATCATGCAACCAGCGCACCCGTGCACTCATGCCTCATCATAGGAGACTACGCAATTTGCGCACTAATAAACATAATACTCCGTTCACTATCTTTACACTAGTCATCAGCACTCGCTTCAGCTACAAGGCCTCCTTAGCACTCGGTAGTTCCGACCGCTTTCATGTTGAATGATAGCCTAAATTAGATACAAGTTTGAAGGCAATGGATTTCCGTCCCTATCAAAAGCCTCCACCTGGCCAGCGAACAGTGTTCGCGACCTTCGCAGAGCTCATCACAGCCCTACGAGTGCTACGGGATGAAGCGCTGGGGGACGCAGACGACCTTCAACGATGCCGAGCCATCCTTGCCCACCCACAGCACACGTCCCCGGCGGATCACCGCTTCGGTTTTTCTTAGTTTAGTCATCCAATCCATAACATTCAAATGAATGTGTTACGCAGTCGAGCAGACGCTCAATGCGCAGCGGAGGAAGGCGGTGAAGTGGAGCTGGCTGGTGGAGGCCGTCGACTTCCTTGCCACAGAGCATTGGCCAGGATTCCCTGTCTACCCCTACGGCTTTTGCGTCCTGGGCGACGATGATGAATCCATCCCAGATAGTGCGAGCATGAAGGTGTATTTAATAAATGGATCGATCACTCTTTAACATGGGGACGTGCAGGTATATAAAGTGATTGCTCAATGTATATAGCTCGCTGGTGCGAGGGTAAGGCTACCATAGTCTCTGTCTAGTCTAAGCTAACACAGGGTAGCTTTCAGACCCCTTCTTACAAGTATGGTGAAACATCAGTCTAGTTATGCCTTAGCCTAGTTCAAACTAACAATCTTTTGCAGCACATCATCATCAACCTGGAGAAGGCAGTCAACGGCGTCATCTACAACTACGAGGCCGTAAAGGAGTGCATCCAGAGGAAATGAGTCAAGTGGCAGTTTTTGTTTTGTTTAGGGCTGCTTTATTGCTTTTTACAATTTCCCCTTTCAAATGTCGACAATATTTACTTTTGTCATTGCTGTGATCTGCGTGCCCAAAGTTTGCTGTGGCCTTCCCGTTTCAACTGCAGAGAGACAAAGAAAAAGTAAGAAGAGTGACTAAATAAGACGCCCTAAATGCAGTGGCAGCATCAACTCAAAGAAGGCACAACCGCAGTTGGCTCCAAGAGGCTGGCCTGCGGCAGATTCACTTGCATAAGGTTCCTAGCCCCGCTTCTTGCCTTCAGCCTTGCTCTCTTTCTAACTCTGCAGCCTTATGTTTCACGCTATTGACTTGACTCACTTTCTTCTGCATTTGGCAATTCTCAATCGTCTTCGAAGTTCAGTATCAGCATTAGCTATCAGCAATCCACTTTGATGCCGCCGAGATTTTAGGAAAGGTCCTTAGGAAAGGTTTATGCTTTGCAGATCATCTGTGATGGAGGGTCAAACCTGAAAGCCGGCATCCGCGACTATCTGGGACATGAGTTCCTGAAGCAGCAGAAGCGGCCCGCCCGCCCAAGCTCGCTCGCCAGGACACGTAGCCGCTCATCCCCGCCCGCCGCTCCCCCCGCTTCACCGTCAACTTCAAAGCGGAGCCCCTCGACATCGCCGTCAAAGAGGAGCCCATCGACCCGGAGGACCAGCTGCCAGGCCTCGAACCGGAGGCCACGGAGGAGCCGGATGAAGCCTACGATGGGGACGGGGAGGACGACTACGACTACTTTAGCAAATTTCCCTCAATCATTGGAGGTGGCTGAGCAACTGCAAGAAGGGGAGGAAGAATCGGCTGGTGGAGGACACTGTGTGCCCGTTCAAGCAGGGGCTGAAGCAGTGGCAGTGCAGCCTTTGACTGCAGCAAAACGAATGCTCAAGTGTCTCGACCGTGTACAGCTAACTACCCCTCAAATGGTCTAAGGAAACCTAAGACAAATACATTTCAGTCACTGAAAACTCCTAAAATGGAACCAATGACGCCGGCTAGGAGGATTATCTACTTACATCAACAATTGATTGATATGGATCAGAGAAAAAGTGACTGATAGAAGAAAGCTCATCATTGTTTCCAAACCCCAAATCATGCTGTTGCCGAACTCGGATAAATATCTCCTCTCTCGTGTCTCTCATTGGTAGTGTTACTTACAGCAAAAATATGTAAAAAACAATGAAACATCAGAGACATGGCTGAAACGGATAGGGAGAAAACAAGCCAATATTGCTAGGACTATATCTTCTGGTACCATCGGCAAGCCGAAAGTGAAGTTATTTTCTCCAAAAAATCGATTGTCCTGAGTTTCAAGCCAAGGAAATTTCCTATTACTAGTGGAATCTGCTTGTGGGGCACTGAACCTTCTCGCTTTCTTTGTTTTCATCGGCAGAGCCGGAAAATAAAGCAGTGACAAACAAAAGCACTGCAACGAAGATAAGATGTGAAGGCAGGGTGTTCATAAATGGAGCTTCGCATAGGACATGAATTTGCGTTTTGAACTTAGGATCACAGCCTGAGGAATTTGATTCCAATGATGAATGCCAGCGAGATACTCCCGGAGCAGAACTATTATATTACTGGCTGAGAACAAGCAGCTTTGTTTGAATGTTTTATGAAATATCAGGCTATGTGTTTGAATAAAAGAACATCGAAACCTAATAACCTATTGTGGGCTTTGCCGAAGATCAGGAGCGCTAACCTGGACGTGGCTCGGCGCATCAACGGACACTGGGAGAGGGAGGTCCTGGCACGGATCGATGACATCAGCAACAACAGGACAGGAAATCACAAGAGGCCTGCATTACAGCGGAAGAGCCATCGTGATGTTTCACAGATAATTCATCAAACGCAACCTTGAGTCATCTATTGATATATGAAGCTCTTGTAGGATCTATATCTCTTGCCACTCAATAACATCAAGTTAAAAAATTAGTTCTTCACCCTGCCCACTTATTAGGGAATGGACGATTTTCAGAGCTACATATTCGGCATCTGTTTGGGTGACTTTGAATGAAAATAGAGGACTTGAAGCCTTGAGCTAGTGGACGACCGCTTCATTGGCTCCATTGACCCCAGATGAAGGCTGTGTTTGATGTTGATGAAGTGGCTCCACCAGTATGAGGTTATATTATTTGGCATTAATCTCGTGGAGTCGAGTTATTCGATTTATTAGTCGATGGGATAACCTTTCGTGAGAAAGTCATTCTCAGCTCCAAACGGGTGTTCATGTCCTATGTGATAGTGAACGTCTAAAATTTTCACCCACTTCTCTACAGTGCTTTGCTGTCACAGTATTCTCTCCGGTTTTTACCGAAGTAAACATGATGATGATGATGATTGATGAATGGTTCAAGTTAGACTAACGTTGGACAATCGTTTTTTCAAGCCAAATGTTCAATTAAAGAATTTGTCAGTTTGGGTGTCAAGCACCTCATTGATCGCAGACCATTGGAAGGAGGAGAAATTGTACACTGGCTCATGACGGCGTTTGATGAAGTGTCTGTGAAACATCACGGCTCTTCAGCTTCACTGTTGGGTTTACTGCGGCCTTTACTTTACTGTTGGTTGGTGATGACCAACTGGATTCGCTGCAGGCAGCGAAGGGGGATGAGAAAGCGGTGGAGGACAGCTATGTGGAGGAGGCGGTGAACGGGGAGGATGACGACTGTGGCAGTGCCATCCCCGGCCGTAGCTCATTGCATTCTCTTCCTTCGAGCTATATCTTCTTATCGAGACATTCTTCAATGGAGAAAATTCGAGAAGATGTTAACGTATTGAGAGTATCTAGTCATTAAGACAAGAAATAGGTTGCCGTCCCAAAGCCTAAGCCTAAGTAAGTTTAACAACCTCTGCTACTGATGGCTCTGTCACATGTGTGAGGCGGGATTCCTCACTGTCCACGCTCATTCCGCTCATGCCCTGGTGTGCTCTCAGGCTGTTCTGTCAGTAATCTAGCATCAGCCTACCTTTGTTGATGATGGCTGAGAGTTGGCCAACGGACTATGGCAATAGTGACATTGATTGAGGCATCTACAAACTTATCGCTTTCCCCTTCTTTCCATACGCCTGCCCGTAAGTTAAATACACACATTTATTTAGAGCATTAAGAGCATGTTATGGAGATGCAATCGCATCAAACACTCCCCACCCCCATTTACGGCCATGGTGAAACATAAGCGGCAGCGTGTTGGGGAAGTTTATGGAAGGACCAACAATCGAACCTAGCTTATGTTTTAACTCTAACTTCATTTAGTATGGCTTATGTTTCACCATGGCAGTAAAGAGGAGTGGGGGTGTTTGATGCGATTGTGCTTCCATGACATGCTCTGATTATTAATGCTCTAAAATAAGTGTGGTGATGGAACAACACAAAGAAGCACAATACCCCGCTACACCTCTACAAATCTTCAAATGCACGTGCACAGTGATCAATTGGCTGAATGGAGTTGGGCTGCCCAGGGCCCAGGGACAGGACCAGTCGGGACTCATTTGACAGTCAGTCAGACATTTGATAGTTGGGCTCTGCGGACTTGCGCCCCCACCTCGAGATGGTCTACTAGGCTCCCCTTTGTCGCTACGAGTGGATAGACCAAGCTTGACTAATACTTACTCCAGACTATAAAGGTACATGGTATTAATGCTTCTTCTCTTCATGCAGGGTCCTGGATTTGCAATCGCAGGGTCCTGGATTTGCAGGGTCCTGGATTTGCAATTTTGGTGGATTATGGGTTTCTCTTCGCGGGAGCGAGCGGACGCTATCCTGAATTCCATTGGCCTGGCGCTCGATGTTTCCCTGCCCACTGTCCACGACATCCCATCCCTTATCCAGGCATTTCATTTTTATTCCAATGCACAGCAATACGTTCTGGTGTTGTTTGGGCTGTTGTTTGGGGGGGGGGGGGGGGGGGGGGGGGGGGGTTGTTGGGGGGGGGGGGGGGTTGGGGGGGTGGGGTGGGGGGGAGGGGGGGAGGTGTGTGGTTGTGCGCGCTCCCCATGATGGGAATAGCCCTGTCAGCTAGACATACGCTGTCCCCCCTTTGCTTCCCAAAGCCCCCAACCCTCTCGACTCCACTTCAGGCTCGTAAAGCCTTTCTGCCTCCCTCATTCGGATGCCTTTCTTTCTCTGCTCCTAGGGGGCTCCTACAGCAGTGCAATTGGAAGGAAGGTTGAAGTGGTTGTGCGGTGACAGCTGGCATAGGATTTGGTGCACTGGCATTCCCAGACACACAGAGAGAGCCAGGGCCTGTGGCCATGCCCCCCAATTCCTGCTATTCACGCGAACAGGCATGGAGGAGTAGCAAAAAGGAGGAGAAGGTGGTTGGATATGAGATCCGGGGGAGGGGGCGAGATGGAAGTTGAAGGGCTTGCTTTGCTTGGCGGGGCCCCTGAAGCACTCTCGGCGCGTAATGGAGGCCGCCGGAGGAGTGAGTCTGCGGGGGTAGGAGTGGTGCCGTTCGGATTAGGTGAGTGGGGGGAGTTGGGGGGTGTGTAGAGGGAGAGAAGAAGCAGCCTGTGTGGAGGTATAGAGTGAGAGTGAGTGCTGGTGAGTGGGCGAGAGTGAGGTGGGGGATGTAGTGTGTTGCTGAGAGAGGGTTGCTGGACGAGATTAGCGGGCGCCGAAGTAGGCTGGGGTGCGCGCACGCGGATCGATGGGGACGCGCAACTCGGCGCGCCTTCGGAAGCCTGCCAGCACTAATGGCCCGTCCACGCATCCTCCTCCTTCCCTCCAGCCCCTCCAAATGAGAGGGCAGGGGCAGGGGTCCTGAAGGAGGCAGGAGGGAAGGAGGAGGGCCCTAAGCAAATTGTTGCCCCGCCCGCACTGGCCCGTCTCCTCCTCCGCCCCTCCGCCATCAATTATGCCCACGCCAGGGCTTCAGTCAGCCCTAAACCCCTCCTTTTCCATCCCTCCTCCCTCCACCCATCCTCCCCCAATTCCCTCCCCCCTTCCCCCCGCTGCTCCGAGCCATCCGCCGGAACTCTGATTTCCAAGCCTCCCCCAGCATTCCGGGCCTTATCCGGGACTCTGCTTGCGCTGGAGCAGCCGGAGAGGATTGGGGCTGAGGCCCCGCTAGACTGGGGAGGGAAGGAGGGTCTGTGGAGGTCACAGCCGTTGGGCCTAATCTAATCCACTGCCTGTGTGTGTGTGCTTCTGGGCTGTGGGCCCCTCCAGAGCCTTCTCCGCCCAGCCTTTTGTGCTGGCCCCCTCCAGCCCGCCTTTGACGGCAGTCGGCTCTGAATGGGCGTGAGTGAGTTAGGGCCCGCCCGGCGGCCCACCCCTCCACTGTCTCCTCCTCAGCTGAAAGTGGGGCAGGCACTCCGCCAGTTGCTGCCAGCGCAAGGGGGGCTGCCTATTTGCAGAGCTGTGGATTGGGGGGGGGGGGGCTGTGGAAGGGAAGGAGGGGACGCAGATGTGGTAATGAAAATCCCTCCGCCGCCACACTCCCAGCCCCCTGCTTCTGCCCCCAGCGCGCTTTTTCTCTCGTCGCTTTCCAGACCAGCGCCCCCTCTTTTGCGCCGATAAAACTCGGCCGTAGGTGATTGGGGCACTCCTTAGGAGGGGCTGGCTGCCCCCCGATTGATAGGAGGGTGGCGGGGGGCCTTTTCCCACCTCCCCCTGCCGCAGTCTGCCATCTATAACCGCGGAAAGGGCTGGGCATAAATTTCCATCCGTCATTCCAACCTTTCATGTCCCCTCCTCAAGAGGCTGAAAGCCGTTGGAAAAAGGCGCAGGGGCCTCCTGAAAGAGGTGTGCAGAAAAAGCGAGTGAAGTTGAGGAGCGGAGTGAAGTCTGGGAGGGGGAGCGGAAGAAGGCCGTGCACTTGACTGCCAATCACCTCTCTTGTCTCCCCCCAGCCTCAGCCTCCCTTCCAGCCTAGCCCAGGCCCTAGACAGGCTCATTTGCTTTTTCTGCCCTCCCCACAGGGCGGCATGGCCTAATTAAAGTGCGCCGTCTCTTTCCCTGCCTCTTTCCCCTCCCACTCAGTGCTTTTCCAGACTCTCGCCCAGCCTGTTCCCAGTCGCATGCCTTGAGGAGTGAAAGAGGATGGCGGACAAAGTCCGAGTTGCCGTTCGCGTTCGGCCGCTTAATCGAAGAGGTAATTGGGCAATTTTATTCTCCTTTCCCACTGGATGGGAGAAGAGTTGGAACTTTTGCTTTGGAGAATAAGAAAGGTGGTTGTTTGAGAGACGGACCTGGAGACGCGATGCGTGGTGGAGATGGAAGGGAGCCAGACCATCCTGCACCACCCCTCGGGAGCACTACAAGGGTACGCCCCCCAACTTGGATAGGCCCCCTAAACTGATCGCTCCCCAGAGCCCTCTCAACTCCCTATCTGCCGGCCTAGATTTCTCATCTCTCTCAAGTCACTGGAATAGAAAGTTTCAGGCCACAGAAATTAAGTACAATTGAATAGAAAAGCAAATATTTTATTCACATTCACGGGGTAAATAGATTACGAAGAAAATTATATTAAACCTCATAATTTAGTTCAAAATTTTGCAGATGAAATATGTTAAACAAACAACAATAGTGAGGTTTTTGATAAAAATTTGCAGTATAAATTATACACATAATTCCCGATTTTAGACGCAAAAAGCATAACACTAAAAAAGAAAAAAAATTTAAACAAAAGCGAATAAATCAGAAACAAATTCACAAAATTTTTTGCAATGAAGGCAATGCGACAGAGCATGGTTGCAGGAAATCGAAGAAGAGCTTTGCTTACGACCACTGCTTCTGGTCGGTGAACCCAAGCGATGGCCATTTCGCCGGTCAGCCGGAAGTCTTTCGCCAGTTGGGCTCCGGCGCCCTGGAC
This sequence comes from Ptycholaimellus sp. GST1_10, assembly GCA_030248095.1. NCBI lineage: Eukaryota > Metazoa > Nematoda > Chromadorea > Chromadorida > Chromadoridae > Ptycholaimellus > Ptycholaimellus sp. GST1_10. The sequence continues at coordinate 28,046 of JASANA010003386.1, read as the reverse complement.
AACGCATTCGCCGGCTACAACGCCTGCATCTTCGCCTACGGACAGACTGGTGCCAACTTTTCACCTCCATTTTCTCACTTCAGCTCAACTTTCTTCGTCCGCACAAAAATCGATAAAAATTAAAAAATTGCAAAAAGGGAATAAACTATTTTCATTCCATAGTTTTAATTTTTGTTGTTTGTTTCCCAACTTTATTGGAAAATGAGACTAAAAGGATTGAGGCTCTGGAAAGTCGTACACGATGATGGGCGGGGAGGGAGGGGAGGAGGGCCTGGTGCCGCGCCTTTGTCATGCCGTCTTCCAGCAGATACAGGAGCGACAATCCCCTTCTCTGGCTTTCAAGGCCTTTCTTTCCCATCCACCAAGCTCCATCCACTCACCTCCTGCTTTCAGGTCGAAGTGTCTTACATGGAGATTTACAATGAAAAGGTCAGCGTCGAAAAACTTGTCTTCTCTTAGCGATTCTCGATTTTTGAAGGTCAGAGACTTGCTGGATCCCAAAGGGTATCATTGTCATCGTCTTTATGAGGCAACAGGGGGCTCAAACGGGGCATTTTAGATCTAAAACTAACCTCCGTGTGCGAGAGCACAACATTCTGGGGCCTTACGTGGACGGCCTGTCCATACTGGCTGTCTCCTCTTTTCAGGTTCCCTGCCCCAAAGCACTCTTATTAATGATTGTATTTGGAGAATGATTGTATTTGAGCAAATCGAAAGTCTCATCACGGAGGGCAACAAATCGCGCACCGTGGCCGCCACCAACATGAACATGGAGAGCAGCCGCTCTCACGCCGTCTTCAACATCTGCCTCACCCAAACCCTCATCGACCTCGAATCCGGGGCACTTTCCTACTCTCCATCTCCACCTCTTCCCCTCAACCTCCATCACTCCCTGTCTGCAGGCCTCGGGGGAGAAGGTGTCCAAGGTGAGCCTGGTGGACCTGGCCGGGAGCGAGAGGGCTCAGAAAAGCGGAGCGGTGGGCAAGCGGCTGGAGGAAGGCTCCAACATCAACAAGAGCCTCACCACCCTCGGCATGGTCATCTCCGCCCTCGCCGAGGCCTCTGCCGCCCGCGCTCACGGCAAGACCAAGTTCGTGCCCTACCGAGACTCCGTCCTCACCTGGCTACTCAAGGTCCTCTCTCCCTCAATTCCTCTGCACAGCTCTCCTCACCCAGCCTAAATGTCCTGCAGGACAATTTGGGCGGGAACAGCAAGACGCTGATGGTGGCCACCATTAGCCCTGCTGGCGACAACTACGAGGAGACACTCTCCACGCTTCGCTACGCTGATCGGTGAAGCTCACAACCATTTCATCCTCCTCCTTTGATCACCTTCTCTCTTGTCAACAGAGCCAAGCGGATCGAGAACCACGCCGTGGTCAACGAGGACCCCAACGCCAAGATCATCCGCGAGCTGCGCATGGAAGTGGAGGCCTTGCGTGCCCAGATCAAGGACCAACAGGCAGCCGTCAGACCTCTGTGCAATCGGAGATTGATTGAGCGATATTCTAGACGGTGGATCTGCGAGATCGGCTGGAGGAGTCGGAGCGACTGGTGGAGGAGCGGACGCGGACTTGGGAGGAGCGCCTGCACGAAACTGAGCGCATACATCAGGTCCGCCCCCTCCCTACACTGCCCCCTGGAGGCCCATTTGGCCAGTGCCGGTCACGGCCCTCTTTAGCGATTCGCTTCCACCCCCCTCTTTGCGTGGGGGAAGAAACTCTGATAGCTCCTTTGCTCGCCTTCCTCCCACCCGCCAGCTTTCTAGTTGGCTTCTTGTCGATGTGTCCAATTGATGATATGAGGGTGTGAGGGGGATAAAAAAGGCCTTTTCAGCAGCGCCAGGCAGCCCTGGAGGCGATGGGGATCAGCGTGGAGGGTGCTGGAATCAAAGTGGAGGTGGGGCGTTTCTATCTGGTCAACCTGAACGCGGACCCCTCCCTCAACGAGCTCCTCGTCTACTACATCAACAATGTGAGCCTGGAAGATGGATGGAGGAGAAATGATGGATGGTTCAACTGCAGGAGAGGACGGTGATTGGGCAGCCGGACGAGAGCGGTGGGGAGCAGCCGGACATTCAGGTGCGCGGCCTCGGGATCCAGAAGCACCACGCCGTACTGAGCCTTGCCGACGACGTCACACTCACCATACACCCCGCCCTCGGCGCCAAGACCTGCGTCAATGGGTTCCTTTTCAACCTACAGTCACATAACGAACCTTTTCAAGCACCACATAATGTTTTGATTGACTGTCATCAATTAAAAGTTGCTGCCAGAAAAATGTGAGAAATCTGGTTGTATAAGGGACTATATTGATTCAAATTTTGACAAAAATAAATTTATGTTCCAGCGAATAAAATAGAAATTTGTCAGTGTGAAGATCGGTGTGCCAACGCTGCTGAAGAACGGAGACCGAATCGTGATCGGGCACAATCACTTCTTCCGCGTCAATTGCCCCAGAAAGCCTAAGCCCAGTTGGCCTCCTCAGTTCACAGTCACTTCTTGATCATCAACTCATTTGATGCCATTGCAGAGGTGGACGCTCGCAAGCTGCCCAACGACATCCTGATGGCAGCCAACACGAAGTCGGAGGGCATTGGGACGGATGTGATGGTGGAGTCCTTCACCGCGGACTCCCTTAAAGAAGACGGCCCCGTCATTGACTACGATTTCGCCCGCGAAGAGGTCCTATTGACTAAAGACGGGAGGGTGGGGAGGATTAGAAACCGAGCCCTGTTTTTGAGGTAACGCTGGCGGAGCTCTCCAACGATCCCATCGCTACCGCCGTCCAGGAGCTAGAGCGACAGCACCGGGAGGACAAAGAGGTTCCGCTTCCTCTTTTTTCATAACCTTCTTATTGTTGGGCTATTCTAAATCTGAATTTTTGATTCCTTCGATTTGAGTCACAATTTCCTTTATTGACACAGGCAGCCCTGCAAAGACAGCGGGCAATGTACGAGGACCAGCTGAAGGCCCTGCGCAATCACATGACGCCTGCTCAGGTGGACTACCTCTCAGCTTAGAGGGACTGGCTGCAATGAGACAGCAATTGCAGAGCCCCATGGTGGAGTCTTTGTGGTCCCCACTCACTCCGCTCACACCGTCAGCTCTGCAGACGCCCAGCTCCCGCTTCCCGCCCTCCCTCATCAAGTCCAAGTACGACGACTGGGTCCAGGAGCGGTTTAGCTTCCCTTACATTCCTTCCATTCCGCTCTAGCTCAGAGTATTTCTGGAACAAACACATGCATGCATATTTCTGGACATGCAGTGATTCTATATGTTTTGATTATCTATTCGCTATTTTTCTAATTTGCCGCAACTTTTGATTTATATTCTATGCGTTTAACGTCTCATATAGTTCTTAGACTGTTCTTAGATAGTTACACTTAGACTTAGATAGTTAACACTGTTCTTAGAAAATAAACATAAAATAAAAATAGATAAATTGGCAGGGAGAGGCAGTTCCTGGCCTCCCTGGCTCGCCTGAAGGAGGAGATTGTGCGCGCCAACGCCTCCGTGCGGGAGGCCAACCTCATGGCTGCCGACCTGGGCAAGCAGACCACCTTCAGCGTCACCCTACAGATACCCGCCGCCAACCTTACACCCTCCAAGATCAAGGCATCCTCTTACCTTCAACACCTCCACTCGCCCACTCGCTTCCCTTCCAGAAAGGCGCCTTCGTATCGGAGCCGGCCATTCTGGTGAAGCGGCGGGGGCGCGGCAGCCAGATCTGGGGCCTGGAGAAGCTGGAGAACAAGCTCATCGACATGCGCGAGCTCTATCACCAGAGTACCGCCAGCCCTGCCAGCACCCTCCCTCCCGCCTCACCCGATCCCTTCTTCGAGTCCACCGAGAATCACAACCTCATCGGCGTGGCCAATGTCTTCCTCGAGGTTTTCACCCTTCCCTCTATTGCTTCCAAGCCATGAAGTGCTTCCCCTCTCCAGGTCCTCTTCCACAACGTCCGCCTCGACATATCCGTCCCCATCATATCCCAGCAGGGCGAGGTAAAGGACTGAAAGGGCACAGGCCATGCAATCACTCCCTATCCCCACCAGGTGGCAGGCCGCCTGCACGTGGAGGTCTACCGCCGCTCCCCCTCCGACCTGAACGAGAACGTGACCTCCATGGAGGACCTGGTCCCCGAGGTGGACCCGGAGACCGGGGAGGAGCGACCTCCATCGGTCACCTGCCGAGTGCGGATCAAGGAGGCCCGGGGCCTGCCGGCCGCCCTCTCCCACTTCGTCTTCTGCCAGTACTCCTTCTGGGGCTCCTCCGACCTCATCGTCGTCCCGCCTGTCTTCGACGCCAACGCCGCCCCTGCCGGAGCTGTCGGCCACTCACACGCCCTCAACTTCTCCTTCCAGCATGAGAAGGTTCAGTCCTTCTCCTTGGCTTCCTACCTTGATGGGCTGATAATTGAATTGATTGATTGATTGATGATTGATAATCGATTGATTTCGATAATTGCAGGACTTTGTGGTGGAGCTGACGGACGAGTTTCGGGAGCATGTGGCAGAGGACGCGCTCTCCATCGAGGTCTGGGGCCACAAGATCGGGCCCTCCAAAATCCTCCCATCCAACAGCGTCCGCCTTTCAAAGGCAGCTGGGCTGGACAGCAGAGAGAGAGTGGGTTTGCAGATGGAGGCCTTGGAGCAAGGCCCCTGGGAGGTGGAGCACGTGCAGCAGTCGAAGACGAAGACGCTGCAGGATCGCTGGGCCGAGGTCACGCGCCGCATCCAGATGGACGTCTCCATCCTGGAGCTCAGCGATGCTGGCGCCTACGCTCCTGTTGACGTCACCTCCGGTCCCGACGTCCTCACCGGCGGTGTCTTCCAGCTGCGACAGGCACCCTTCTATTCCTCCCTTCCTCCACCTCACCCCATTCTCCTATTCCAGGGCCACCAGCGCCGAATCCAAGTCTCTCTCCAGCGCCAAGACGAAGGCCTCCTGCCTCTAGTCTTCACCCAGGTACACCAGTCTCAATCACCTCCTTCAGCCCCCCCCCCCAAGAGGAATGCAACTGTCAGGTGACCTCGATGTCAATCGGCTGCGTATGTGGTCGAAGCCGTAACCTGCAACGTCCCCTGGACTCCTACCAGGAAACGGACCTGGACCTGCTGAAGGAGCGGTGGAATGCGGCACTGGCGGAGCGGCGGGAGTACCTGGACGGGCAGATCCAGGGACTGATGGGGAAGCCGGACAAGGGGGAGGAGGACGCGGAGCGGGAGTCCTCCCTCATCGCCCAGTGGGTGGCGCTCACGGAGGAGCGAAATGCCGTCTGCCTCCCCGCCACCAATTCGGCTATACCCGGGGCACCATCTGACTGGAGCCCACCGCCCGGCCTGGAGCGCCATATTCCCGTCCTCTTCCTCAACGTCAATCGTACGCATTCCACCATCTTTCCCAGCAGAGTAGAAGGCATGGGGGTGAAAGATTAATTGAAGAATTAATCCCTGTGGTGCGATGACTGACCCACCATGTCTAGAAGAATGCCAAAATTTCAAAAAAAAAATTTGAACCTACAAATACACAGTCTAATATAGCTTTAGTTGAACACATTGTGTTGATATTTTTTGGCTCATCCTCACAAAGCAACATCTGCTCCCAGTCTATTCCCTTGAGCTCGGAGCAGAAGGCGCGGATTGCAGCAGAGGACATGAGCAGCTCGATGATGTCCTCGGCGGAGGGCATCAACATCGCCGGGACGCAGTCCATCCTGCCCAAGGAGCACGCCTCCAAGATGTTCAACCTGCCCATCCTGAAGCACGAGGACGAGGAGCTTCGCATGAGCGCCATCGTCTCCTGGGACTCGTCCATACACGAACACCAGGCCCTCAACCGCCTCACACAGGGCCACGAACGCGTCTACGCCATCCTCAAGGCTCCCTTTTTGCTCTCCTCTCTCTCCTCCTCTACTCAACCAAACACTCTTCAGGTCGTCGTCCGTCTCTCCCACCCCTCCGAGATGGAGCTGGTGCTGCGCAAACGCCTCTGCTTCAACGTCTACAAACGGCCCTCCATCACGGAGCGCATCTATCGCAAGATCGTGGCTCATGTAGACAGCCCCTCCAGCCTCACTAGAGCTCTCCCTACCATCGATTGCTACTTTGAGGCTCCGCTGCACTCCACCGGGGTCCTCTACGACCTGGTGGCCCATATCCCGAAGTCCTCGCTGGACGTGGAGGATCGAGCCAGCCTGGCCCTGGTGGCAGCCAGAGGCGAGGGCGCCGCCGCCACCGGCGCCCACAACGGGGAGTCCTACATGGAGAAGTACACGCGCGGCATCTCTGAGGTTTCCTCTCTCCACCTTTATCTCCCATCAATGCCCTGCCATCAATGCCCTCCCTGCCCCCTCCTCCAGGTAGAGTCCATCCTAGCCCTGGACCGTCTGCGTCAAGAGGTCGTCATCTCCGAGCTCCTGGCTCGACAGAAGCGGAAGGGCGGCGGCCTCTCCGCCCTCCCACCCGCCAAAGGCCCAGCCATCAAGCGGGCCCACTCCCTGCCCAATCAGATCAATGCCGTCAGCTTCCCTTCTCACCTCTTGCGCCAATTGGAGAGCTCTTGTTGCCCTGCAGCCGCTGGGACGAGGCGGCTCTGTGGGAGAGGAGAGCGGGGGAGGGGAGGCGGTGAGTGGCGGCCGGAGCAACCTGAGTAAGGGCCCAGCTTTCAGTTTGGACGTGGAAATTGTTGAGGCGCCCTTCTAAGCTGTCTTGGCTTCATTTCAACCTCTCTGTCTTTCCTGTCCATCACTCATTTCTGACGACACACATACATTATGCGCCCTTCCTTCTCTAGTCCTATCTGTCTGCGTCGGCCTAGGATGGCAATTTAAGAGTACTAATGGACACTTCGCGAGAATAGGCCGGGATAAATTCTAAAATGTTCAAAGACCTTGAAAAAAATACTTTGCCTATATCCATAATTAAATCCAGATTTTTTCCTACATTCCCAGTCTTTGCAGACGTTTTGGCGTTTGCCAGGTCTCAACTGTTCCCCTGTCCCTCTTTCCATTGTTATTCCTTCTCCTTGAAAGCATTGCAAAGGCCTTGGTGGCGGGGCGGTGGTAAGATTGGTGATTTCATTGCAGCGCGACCGACGTTCCTCAACCTGAACCCCTATTACTCGGGGAAGAGTACGTTGCTCTCTCACATCCGCCCTTCCTCCTCACTACCTAGCCCAGCAGAGAACACTCTGGCCTTGCCCACCTCTCTCTCTGGCCCTAGCCACTGCCCTCTCAGTTCCTCCAGTCCGCGTCCACCACCGCCTCTCACCATCAGCCTCTCAGTCCGCGTCCTTAGCCATCGCTCATTTTCATAGCCTCAGGCCTGACTAGCGCATGCCCTCCTGTGCCTTCATTGCTGCAGTCGTCTCGACCCGTGTCTTGCCTAGAGCCTCTTGGGTGCAGTGTATAGCCAATATATATAGCCATACATGAGTCCTAGTAGAGAGGAGACTCCTGCTCCTATAGCTCCAGGTTACCAGCGCTGCCTCGGAGGGGGAGACAGTGTGCAGACTACCGACACAGCCTCAAACCTCCCTATAGCTCTCTCTCTATAGCCACACCCTCTGCACTCTCCCTCTCTCTCTGCCTTCCAATCTTTGTCCTGAATCTGAGAGAAGGCTAGACCGGGTTGCAGTGACAACGAGCATGGTGAGTCCGGTGGGCTCCACTGGGAAGCTGCGCTTTGGCGGGCCAACCATGGCCGTCCTGGCCGAAGAGGAGCACCACGTCACACTTCCCATTCCTTCCAGCCCCCCTCAGTGCCAGGAGTGGGGGGAGTTTTCAGGGGAGTGCACTGAGGCAGTCGGTGACCTGCGACGGGATTGTGGAAGCCGGGGCCTCGGGGGAGAAGCGGAATTCGGGGCCCAGAACCTCGCCCACTGCCACCGCCGCCCCCACGCGCCCCCTCGGCGATGCCTCCATCAACAGCTCCGGCTATGGCTCACAGGTAGCCTCGCCTTTCTTGTTTCACCACCTTTCTTCTCATTGACACCCCTTCCTTTATCCTCCTCTCTCCCCCCTACAATCTCTCTAAACTGGCAGGTGCTGAGCTCCAAGTCGGAGGAGTGGATGAGCGAGCGAGCCAAGGTCTCCGTGGAGGAGCCACCTGCTGATCCGGGCACAGGTTACCCTTAGCCTCCTCCCTCCTCTCAGACTACCCAAAAGCCCTGCTGGGTTCCAGCCTTGGGCGATTCTCCTGGCCAGGAGAAGCCGGATCCGGGCCTCCTCAGCCCCCTCAACATCTCCACCTACTCCGACTACAGTTCTTTCTGCCCTCTTTGCCTCCTCTGCTTCTCCTCCAGACTCAGCCCCCCTTGAGGTGCTCGGATGATGAACCTGTCCACGGCCAGCTCCATCGCGGAGGCCACCGAGGTGGGCGACGGCGCCGAGAGCGGCACCACCTCCTCCTCTCAGGACGATGACGTCCTTCCTCTCGTCCCAGAATGGCTCACCCTCAACGCCTCCGTCCGGGGTTCCTCCTCCTTTCACCATCCTTCATCTAGCTCTCCATCCTCCTTTTTCAGCTCTGGAAGGACGGCTAAGTGGGCGCGTTCGCTACATCGGCCCGGTGGAGTTCGACAAAGGCCTCTGGGTGGGCCTGGAGCTGGACCAAGCTTTAGGTTACCAGCGGCTCATATGCTAGATGACATGTGGACCAAGAAACATTGACTGGTCCAGGGGACAACGATGGGCGAGTGCAGGAGGTGAGCTATTTCACTTGCGATGCGGGTCGCGGCAAGTTTCTGCCAGTCAACGCCGTCAGTGAGGCCCAGTAGGGTTGTCCAGTAGAGTTTCCACTCCTCCTTCTAAAGCCCCTTCCTCACAAATCCTTTGCTCAGTGTCGGCCCCCTGTGGACGGTGATGCTTTCTTGAATCCTTTCTTGTCCCTTTCCGTATGCCAAGACAGCGAGAGAGCAGCTCTCATGTGATAGCCTCTTGGGCTTCGTTTCGTCTACCAGCGGTGTTTTGGGCCAGCCTGAGGCTTGGCCGATGGTCTTCCATTTTCGCTATCATGTAGATTTGTGACACTTTGTTTCCTATTTTTCTGTCCTGATTTTTGTCAGTTATATAGACGGTTATCAGTGCGTAGGTGAACTCTGGGTAGAAGCAGCGCAAATGCAAAGCGTGCACAAGGCGGCTAGCTTTAAAGAAACCGCAATCAAAAAGCAATTGGAAACTTTAAAGGAACAAGTTTGGAACAAGCTATCAAGCAAGATGCGACTGAAGGGTTTCTTTGTTCTGACATCAATGCTCTGCACAGTCCAAGCCTGCTGTCCATACCAGCAGCATAATCAGGGTAGCTGCCTTTCCGGTCCTAACTAGGAAAACTGTTGAAACCAATCGAGTACCCATAGAACTGAAATCAAAGCACCTGCTGGTGAAGATGGGGCAGGGTGTCCCCTCGAACAGCCAGTGCCACACGGATATCAAAGGTGCGAGGTCTTTGTATCTAGAGCAGTTTGTGAGAAAGGCAGAGCTTGGTGCAGCCTTTGCCAAGGGCTACAATCTGGTGGGTTCTGAGGTCCTGGAAGTTTCCTTCGCCGCTCGTTGGTTCTGCGCCGATCAGGTAAAGAAGATCTTAATTATCCCCCTCAATCTATATGGAAATCGCATTTGTCGAAGTGTGGGGAGTTGAAGGCAGATAGAAAAGAAGAAATTTGCAAAAAAAATTAAAAGATTGCTGTTTTTGTGACTCTGAGAGCAGAGGCTGGTGCAGTGTCGACGGGAGTGCATGGTGAGCGTGGACGAGAAACTGGTGATAATGCTGCTCTGCAATGGGCAGGGCCAAAATGCAGCCATCACCTGCGGCTGTGGTCTAAATCGGTGCTCACTGCATCCGGAAGTCATTTCAGTTGTTTTCCATTTCTCCTTCGTCTGTTGCAGAGAAACGAAGGAGAACTGCTTCTTCACGCGGCACTGGCACGTCATGCTCACTTATTTCGAGAACAGCTGCAAGAGTTTCTCCTTGCGATTGTTGAGAAAAATGGATGAAAGGTCAAAGGGGGGTTTTGCAGAGAACCATCCCCGCCCAGCCTTTCCGAGCACTAAAGAGCTGCCTGCAAAGGTTTGGGAGCTTTTTTGAGCATGGCCTGCAAATAGCTTTTGGCTTCAGTTGGGCAAGTGCAACGAGACAGAACTGCAGCGAAAAGGAAAGCATCAAGTTGTCATTGGCCCTAAACTCAGCATGCACGGTCCTTAGCGTTGAGGCAGCAGAAATAATTGCCCATTTTTCTCGGCAGTTGTCCAAAGTAAAAGTTGCTGAAATGCTTAGAAGACAAAGGTAAGCAAGAAAGCAAAAATAATAGATTTTTTCTAAAACTTACAAATTGACTGATTTAAGCACAAGACCGAAATGCTACAGCATGAAACAGCTTTTATGAATGGTCAATTATTAAAAGGATCTAGACAAGGTGTAACAAAATCGTGATTAATTTTGATTGAAATTATGAACCATTTTGAGCAACAAGGTATTCTCGGCTGTTGCCAAGATGCGCGGCCTTTGTTCCAGATAATAAGCTAAGCAATTCCTTTTAACTGCTTTAAGATACTGCCGCAGCAAACGTATCTGCCAAATCTAAGCTGAGTTTATTGAAAAACCATTAATTTATGGATGTTCAAATTTTTGAAACATCAAGATTTTAGGTTTTTGACTATAAATCAAGAAATAATAAATGTGTCGAAAAATTCCATTATCAACTTCAATATATCACCATTAGAGACATACAGAGCCCTATGGTAAAAAACCCTAATTTTTGAATTTCTGCTTTGGATGTATACAGAAGGCTCTAAGGTTGTTTTTGAAAGTAGTATATGATTTGAAAGTAAATAAAATCACTCAAATTGGCAATACGCAATATGGTTTAATGCATTATATTTATTCCAATGGGAGGGAACAACCTGCACAGAAGTGAGGAGGCGCTGAATGATGATGGCATCCCAATATCAGATCAGGCCACCACATTCTCCTCATTTGACCTCACATTTGGCCTTGTGCTTCTCCCAAGGTCAAATCAACTGTCCAAAACACCCTGCAATCCCGAGTCTGCTTCAAACTGCACTGCAACATCCAAAAGCTGAAAAAGGCCCTGATTTGGAATGGAACGCCCTGGTCATGCACAACTTTCTCAATTCTTTGTAGGTTGTTCCCACCCATAGGAATACCTTTAATGCATCAAACCGTGCCAATTTTAGTGATTTTTTTTTAATTTTCAAATCATCTTTTACTTTTTTATGCTTTAAAAACCACCTTACATCCTTTCGTATACATCCAAAGCAGAAATTCAAAAATTAGGGTTTTTTACCATAGGGCCCTGTACACGCCAAAATTCAACTGATTTCATTGAAAAACCATCGATTTATGGATGTTCAAATTTTTGAAACATCAAGAATTTAGGTTTTTGGCCATAAACTGAGAAATAACAAATATTTCGGAAATTCCTTTTGCAAGCTTCAAGATAGCACCTCGATGGACGTACCTGCCAAAAATCAGCCAATTTCGTTGAAAAACCAGTGATTTATGAATTTTTGTACTTTGAAACATCAAAAAATTGAGTTTTGGGCAAAAATAAAAAAATTACGTTAAGCCCAAAAAATGACCTGGAGATATCACCCAGGCGGACTTTCATGCAAAAAATCAGCCAATTTCGTTGAAAAACCAGTGATTTATGAATTTTCGTACTTTGAAACATCAAAAAATTGAGTTTTGGGCGAAAATCGAAAAATTACGTCAAGCGCAAAAAATGGCCTGGAGATACCACCCAGGCGGACCTTCATGCAAAAAATCAGCCAATTTGGTTGAAAAACCGCGGAGGCCGGGCCCCGGAATGACATATATATATATATATATGCGGAAAGACGGACACAAAAATGAGGTAACTGGTTAAGCTGGCCTTGGCCGCCCGCCGCTTCGGGCAGGGCGCCAGAGCTCCTCCGGCCTCCGGGCACGGGTGCTACGGCCCCTACGCTTCGCCTAGCATGCTTCGCATGCTAGGCTACGCTCCGGGGCCTCCGCACCCATGCCCTCCGGCCTCCGGAGCTCTGACTGCCCTGCCCTCCGCGGCAGGCGGCCTTCGGCCGCGCAAAAATTTTAACAGTTCCATTTAATTTAATTGCTATTGGTCCATCTAGAAAATCAACAGATCATTCATAAGCAAGCGTCAATTTTGGCACAAAGAGGACAACACCTACTGTAAGATAAACTGGAAAAGACAACCAGTGAAATAAAATAAAATATTAAAACATAATTAAGCCATAAAGTTAAATTGAATGTTTCTGAATTTTTAGTCATGATGAAATTATAATTTTACCAAAAGAGGCGTAACAAAATCAATGAAATAATATGAAAATAAAATTAAAATTAGCTAAGGTAAAGTTAAAATTTTGAAATTTTTTTACATTGACATGTTTTATTCTTTATGAGGCATAAAAATAATTTAGTAAGATTCACAAATAACTTGTCATATAAACACAAATTGAAGACAAACCAAAACTGTAATAATCTCTCTGCCATAAATTGCCGCCAGCTTATGAATGAATGATCATTGGATTTTGTGACACCTTGTCTAGATGTTTTTAATAATTGACCATTCATGTGCTTTGTTAACATGAATTGAAAACCGAGCTTGTGAAGCTACGTGCCAGCCCAAATAACTCCATTTCTTCTGTTGTATCCTTTTCACCGGTATCATACAGCCAGACATCATCTCAACTCAAAAAGAGCTTTCTCAGCTCTAACGATAGACCACGAAAAGCAATCATGTCCGCAGCTGACGAATTAAGCCGGGACAGCCCCAATCCAAACTTTTGTCTTGGAAAACTCGCGCAAAGCTCCTGCTTCCCGGATCCAAGGGCAGTCAACCGCATAACTTCTAGAACAACGTCTAGAAATGGCGTTAATGCAAGCTCCAAACTTCAATGCAGGAAAAACTTAATGCAAAACATAATGCATGAATTCGGACATGAACTCTTAGTAAGAATAATCCCAACAAGGGATTCCAACAATCATGCTCAGATAGTTACATATATAGAAAATTGTTGCATGACTTGTAAGGGGCGCAAAGCGGGTCCTTTGGGCCCCCTCGCTATCAAAAATTATTGGCGAATCTTAATTATAGGCGCTTCGCGATCAAAAATCTTTCCACATGACCAAGACTTCATAGATGTTTTCATCAATATTTGCTACCTCAGCATCAATTTAGATTGCGAGTTTTAACGTATACCCAAAGAGGATAGAAGAGCAAAATACACATTCAAATGAAAGCTGAGCGAAGAGCTCCCAGAACAGACCATTTGGACGTGTTTCCATTATCGGGTGCTTTATTCTCGAAGTTCCAACAAGACCATGAATCAGCTAGGTAAATGGGAATTTATTGAGCCTGCGAAATGATTTTGTATTATTTTTACAACTGCTTGATTTCCGGAAATTATCCCCAGCGAAACCGATAATACGAAGCGAATGAACCTATACTCTCACCGGCATCCTCAATCTTCTTCTATTTATAAAGGCTCAACGAAATTTTTATCACTTAAAAATTCCAGCAAAAAGGAGTATGTACACTAAAGCACAGCATAATGATGTCATCAGTCCTCTATCAGGGTGGCGTTGGTGATTCAAAAGCGCCATCCGTAGCCCGGCGACTCCGGATAGGGCGGAGCAGTGGGGTACAGCCTTTGATCTGCAAATGAGACCCTTCTTCCAATCTCCCCCTTCCTCCAATGGTTCCTCAAATGCTTTACAAGGCCTTCCAGGCTGCCTGCCACTCTCATCCATGGCCCGCCGCAGCTGCTCCTCTTCCGACGCTCCGCCGGTGTAGCCTGCCCAGTTGCTCTCCTCTCAAACTAATCCCATGCTTCCATCCCAGTCGGTGCAAGTTGGAGGTGGAAGTTAAAACCTCGTCGTCTAGAGGCAGAGCCCCAGGTTCCGGAGCCGTAGGTGCGCGGCCGTCCCCCGCTGCTCCACCTCCACGAGCTTCCACTATCGCCCACGCTGCTCTGCTCAGCTGCACAAATACTCACTGCCTTAGGCAGCAAATGCCTTATCTTCCTTGCTTGCCTTGCCTGTGTCTTGCCTTATCTTTGACCTAAATTGGCCTAAACTACCCTGGCTTTTAGGTTTGCTCTCAAGTGGCATAGCCTAATACTTGATGTCATTTCTGGCCTCGTTCTTAGTCCTAGTCCTAGTCTTTTTGCGAATATACGTTGAATGAAGAGGTGCAGCGGCCATCGAAGTGGGGTATGCAGATAGGCGAGTCCAGCCAGGATGCCAGCCAAATGCCCCAGAAATGAGGCCTGGGGCACCAGGAGCTGAATGAGGCCCAGCTCCGCCCAGCAGGCCCACTTGGAGGGCACCGGGAGCCAGCCCAGCAGCATCTCGTCCCCCCTCGGGAACTCCGCGTTCACCACCACCTTCAGCGCGAACAGAACCCCTGTCAGCCATCTCACACTTCCCTTGGAGCTGAAGAGGAGGGACAGTGAAGGGAGGGAACCAGAGAAGCCCACAGCGCACTGCTGCATGAGGCCCCAGCCGCGCAGGCCCGCCCACTCCTCCAGCCCCACGGCCAGAGCCACCATCGTCAGCGAGGTGAGGCCTGCCAGGTAGAGGATAAGGGCGGCCAAGTAGCCTGAACCGAAGCGGCGCTCCAGTCGACGACCCTGAGGAGGGAAGGATTGAGGAGTGGGTGGGGGGGGGGGGGAGGTTTGGGGGGGTGAGGAGAGGAACGAACCTTCCAGAGGAAGGAGACCATGTTGTAGTAGAGGTGCATGTCGTCCGCGTGCATGAACTGCGACGGCAGCAGACGCCACCACTCTTCTCGCCACCACACACGCCCCACATTCAGGCAGTACTTGACTGCAAGCCCCAACTATCCGAGAATTACAAAATCGGAACTTTTTTGTTATTGTCTCCCCCAACTATCTTCCTCTTACAAAATGCCCAAAATGTTTTTGTTCTTTGTTACAATTCGTTCAGCTTGCCTTTTTGTATGTTCTTAGAAGATACAAGATAGAAGCTCTCATATTATTCACTTCCCTCAATAGTGAGTGAAAAAAAGGGGCAACAGGTATTGCGTGGATCGAAGGCAGGGAGGAAGCCGAGGAAAATGGCAGCCTGTCCCAGGACCGTGGCCAAGGTGACGGGCGGGATTCGATCGCCCAGCGAGAACAGCTGCCATCCCAGTAGCAGAATGCCCAAATTCTCGCCTCTCCTTCGATTCGCGAACATTCTCTATTTTCCTACTATTATCCACTACTGATGACGAGCCTTTTTGGTTTCCACTTCTGCTGACGTCCAATACTCTTTTTGCGCAGATTTGCGCTGGGTCACGTGACCCCCGTCTGACCTCCCCTCCCGTTACCCCCTCTGCTACCCAATCCCTCCCTCCTTCTACTAGAGAGCCAATACATGGGGGTTCTCGCTAGCTGTCCATAGGAGGCTTTCCCTGTGAAATACACAGCAGCAGCCTCCCCTTCTGACATTCCAGCCCGCAAAACCGCCCCTCCCCTCCGCTCCCCCTTCTCTCATGCCCTCCTACCCCCTCCCTACTACTGGACTTAGCCAGCGAAAGCTTCATGCATAGCATACGCACCTTTGCCACTAAAACAGCGACACGCCTTTCATGCCTTGCGCTTTCCATGCTCGCAGAGACACAACAAGGGCCGTTGCCATGCAATCGTTGACTGGGCATGCAATCGTTTGCGAGAAGTTAGCCGCCCCACCCCCTATTTACCCAAGCACCTTTCGGAAAGCTCATGTTTGCGTCTGCTGTCAGTTTTTCTCCGATTTCCACAGCCCAGGCAGACACTGGCTTTATTAAACTGAATACATTTACTTGTAGAAGGCTGCGACTCCAACCTTTCTGCTTTCCACCATAAGCGTTCATTTAGCCATAGATGTGATTCATTTTTGTGTGCTAAAAACATGAAATTTTACTCGCAGCAGGCTAGTTTTACCGGGGGGGGGGGAACGAAGTCTTCGTCCAAAACATTTTCAATATTTACTCAAGATTGGGTGCACATATTTTGATCAAACTTTGACACAATTTAGTCCTAGTTATACACTATGATGTCCTAAAACGGCGAGTAATTAAAATAATTATTGACTCTGTGGCAGTCAAAATTGTAAAATCACTGCATTTCAGAAATTCAAAACCCTGTGTTTAAACATACAAACTGCACCAATTTTTCAATTCAGCACTGAGAGCTCAATAATTAATATTTTTGAGGTCTATACCGGGTGCGGCCTCCTATTTTTGACGAAATTTAAAAATTTATTTCTCCAGCCCACAATGAGCTAGAAAGTTGAAATTTAGTAGGGAAGTAGGTCCAACCCTCATTGATTTGCTAAAAAATTTGCGGCTTAATTCAATGAGTAGAATCAGAGAAACGGTCGTTTTTGTAAGGTCACTCACAAATCGATGCACCTCCTCAGTGAAATTTTTTCACCTGATTATGAGGCTTGATTGTTTAGTCCCATGAAATCCGATTGAGCCCAAAATTTAACACAATTTAGTCCTAGGTGCCCTTAACTTACATATAAATTTTTATCTTTCTAGGTGCTCCCTCTGTTGAGAAACAGCCTTCGAAGTAAAACGATCTATTTCTTTTTTTCATGATTTCATAGTATTCTCCAGCTGGACCGGCCCTTAGGCCTTAACCCTAGGAAAGGGGGAAAGTGTGGTGTATTCCGAAAGCTGTTTCTCGACAGAGGGAGCACTTAGAGAGACAAAAATTTATATGTGAGTTAAGGACACTTAGAACTGAATTGTGTTAAATTTTGGGCTCAATCGGATTTGGTGGGGCTAAGAAATCAAGCCTCAAATTCAGGTGAAAAAAAAGTTCACTGTGGGGGTGCATTGATTTTTGAGCAACCTTACAAAAACGACTGTTTCTCTGATTCTACTAAATGAAATAAGCCGCAAATTTTTTTGCAAATCAATGACGGTTGGACCTACTTCCATATCAAATTTCAACTTTCTAGCTTGTTGTGGGCTGGAGAAATAAAATTTTAAATTTTGTCAAAAATAGGAGGCCGCACCCGGTAGAGGTTACTAAACTTTTGTCCTGATATATATATATATATATATATATATATATATATATATATATATATATATATATATATATATATATATATATATATATATATATATATATATATATATATATATATATGCCTGGAAATGCTGTCCATGGGCGAATTCTCAACGGATTGGGACAAACTTTTTTTTTCCTGAAAGGTAATGCAATTTTAGGGAGATCTGGAGGGGTAGACCCGGTTTCCAAGCATTTGAAACATTATTTTTTTGGGTAGAAAGGTTTAAACATTGCAATATATAGTTTTTGCGCTGTAGCACCTGTAATCTTGAGAATTGCACAGACAACTTGAGTTTTTTTGTTCACAAGTTGTATATAAAAATTCCAAATATGTGCTTACTTTTGAAAATGGTTGAGAAACCACAGACTTGCCCTCTTGAGTGACAAACTTTCACGCATGACAATAGCATCAATAATTAGTAGCAGCTGAACGGCTGATAATTGAACAGAACACTTGAGTTTTTTTGTTCACAAATCGCATATAGCAAATCCAAATCTGTGCTTACTTTTGAAAATGGTTGAGAAACCACAGACTTGCCCTCTTGAGTGACAAACTTTCATGCATGCCAATAGCATCAATAATTAATAGCAGCTGAACGGCTTATAATTGAACAGACAACTTAAATTTTTTTGTTCACAAGTCGCATATAACGATTCCAAATCTGTGCTTACTTTTAAAAATGGTTAAGAAACCACAGACTTGCCCTCTTGAGTGACAAACTTTCACGCATGCCAATAGCATCAATAATTAGTAGCAGCTGAACGGCTGATAATTGAACAGACAACTTGAGTTTTTTTGTTCACAAGTCGTATATAACGATTCGAAAATGGTTGAGAAACCACAGACTTTTCCTTTTGAGATGCAATGTTCACCCTCACAGCAGGAATTTTCCTTAGTTTTTGGATTTTGCTACATGTGAAGGTGTAAGCGCTCCGCGGTCACCTATTGCGCTTTGTGCCATATACTTGTCTTACAAGATTATAGGGGTACAACTTCCACTATTGGGGGTACCTCTGTACCAGGTTTTATCATTCTACAATAAAACTGTGCCGAGTTAATGGATAGTATATTAAAAAAAGACGAAGACTTCGTTCCCCCCCCCGGTATAAAACTGAGTATTTTATAAAATAACTCCAATCCCTTGAAATCATTGATGAGGTTTTTGAGCCGCCTACAGTTGCGCATGCATAGAAGCTTTTAGGGATGGAAAGCCCGTCTCCATAAAACGGCATGAAAGTGGCCGCTCTGATCAGATTGGGCGTTGCCCTTCGCAACAGCAGGCGCAGCCTTTCACTGCCGCCAGATCCCAGCCCAGCGGCCAGTCAGTCCCTTATTAGTCGGGCTGGTGAAGAACTGACAGAAGGGGTGAGGGACAGAGTTGAAGGAACTCGTTCCTGCCCCCCATCTCATCCAAGGCAGGCCATAGAAGGTGGCTTTTCTTCTTCGCTCAACCTCACTCCCACCCCTGCCCACCCCCGTAGCCTACTCCTATCTCCTGCCACGCATCTAGACGCCCGCCCAGTTGCATTCCCCTGTCCATCTTTGCGATGGAGAAGGGGGAGTATAGGGGGCTGAGTTGGAGTTGATTTGAGAGAAGGCAGAATGAAATGAAGTTGAATTGAGCGGAAGAGAAAGGATGGCAGAGGTGAAGGCTGGCTACTGGGAGGAGTTCTACGCCAAGGCTAGTCTGGCACTAGAACCGTCCTCCTTCGCACGACACATCACCAGCAACGGCTATGTCAAGTACGCACATCTTATCCTCTCTCAATTTATACATGGATTAAGCTAATGTTGGAATCAGTTTTATTGACAGCTAATTTCTCGTTGGCTTCGAGTCTTGAGAAAAATCTTACTACAAATAACAAATGAAATTAGTCATCTTTGTGTTCATAAAACTGTAAACATCGTAGCCTGCAGTGGCACAAAACAAGTGTTTTGAACATGTCACATTTGTTTTCCACAACAATCTCGAGATATTGCAATTGAACGGCATAATTTCTTGCGGCAGTGATGGAGTGGAAATTGTTAGGAATGGTGATCGATTGCTGGACATCGGCTGCGGCAATGGGCGAGATTCGCTTCACTTCGCCGCCACAGGTTGCGAAGTGACGGGCATGGACGCCAGTCACGCCGCTATCGAAATCCTCAACCAACAAGCTCACCCCGGCGCCACCTTCTCCTGCCTTGACGTCAATGTACCCTTCTCAACTAGACCCTTTTTATACTTTTCATCCACTCTTTTTATCCATTCCACTCATAGTGCTCCATTTGGTTGTCCAGTCCAAGTAGCCGCTGGAAGAAGAAGACTGATTGAAGGAGGAGGCGTTTCTGGAGATGCATGACTACAAGCACTTCTACATGCGCTTCTTCCTGCACGCTTTGACCCCGGCCGAAGAGGAGCGCGTCTACCAGGTCCTAGCCAAGGCCAGCCCCGGCAGTCGCGTCTTCGCCGAGTTCCGCACCATCAACGACCCCCTCATGGACAAGGGCGAGGTTCATCCTCCTCCATTTTCCTTATTTCATATCATTTCGAAAATCGATTTATCGATTTAATCGAATTTAATTTTGTTTAATTTAATTTTATTCAATCGATTTATGACTTCCAACCTGCTCAGGTGCTGAGTGAGAATGAGCGTAAGTTCGGGCACTACCGGCGCTTCCTGGACGTGGATCAAGAGTTGGCCCGCCTCAAGACCGTCGGCTTCAGCCGCATGCTCCTCAAGAGCGAGGAGGGCAACCTCTCCATCGCCGGCGACGACAATCCCGTCCTCGGACGCATCATTGCCGATAAACCTCTCTAATAAATCCCCTTCCCCTTTCTCTTCTCACGCATCTACTGCCCTCGTTTATTATGCCCACTGTGATTCCCCTATACCCAGGCCCACCAGGCTTTGATGCCCCTTCCCATCAAGTGCTCTTCCGCATGCCATAATTGGGCTTCATATCCGCCTTGGACGCTTGCCATTTCCGATGCTGTGACGAGATGATCAAAAACGGCCCCTTCATTTATTCCTCCCTGCCGCCGATAAATGGTTTTTCTTTTCAAAAGGGGCGAAACATGGATGCCAGCACATCATTAGCCGCCACCAGATTTGTGCTGGCCAGCAGAATCTGCAAGCATTCGCCTGTCCTATTTGTTGAAAAGCAGCAGGGGCTTTTAATATTCCTCCATCCCAGGGGACACGACAGGATCCCACAATATATTCCAATTCTCGTCTGTCATGTCCCCTGGGATGGCCAAATATCAAAATCCCATGCAAAACTCTTATAGCATCGCCACAAAATGAACCTTGGATTTAGGCAGGGGGTTTTGTGCTCTTAGAAGGCGCAGCGAGGCCAACTCAGCCGCCGTGACTCCGCCCAGGACGAAGATGATTGTCAGCCGCTCCCCATCCTCCGGGCAGAATTGGGGACTGAGAGAGAGTAGGATGGATGCATGGAGGATGATACCAGTATCTTTAACATGGAGGCTCAACTCGGGGGTAGCTGGGGAGGGGGCACGGATTTGACCTTTTCAAAAATCGCGAATTGGTTTCATTCAAATGGCCATATCTCAGCCCCACCAGCACCAAATTTGATGATCTTTTTTTTAAAAAAATCCACGGAAATAGATCTTGCCAATGAAATCATTTGTGCCCCGCAGTGGCTTTTTGGTGAGCCTTTAGAAAGAAAAGATTGGGTGGGCATTTAAACTTTTGTTCCGGGCGAGAGGCCGAGTGGTCTAAACGGCCGTCTCATATGCGAAGTTATGCGTCATTGGGCCTGGTTAGTACTTGAAAAATACACTTTAAGTCAATGAAAAGCAAAGTTTTCTTGTTCTATCTTTGCAATAAAGCCAATTTGAAGCGCAGGCACTGTCCACTGAGCCATTTTGAAACATTACAAGGGTGAGTAGGCCCAATAATCACCTATTTCAAACGAATTTATGCATCATCGGGCCTGGTTAGTCTTTGAAATCTCCCTCTAAGTCTAATAGGACATTGGAAGGTCTTAAATTAGCAGCAAAGCACTCAAAAACATGGCAGTGCAAAAGTGTGACATTGTTTTGCATTTATTGCTCCTTCTGTTGTGCAAAAGAGTTTTACCTCAATATATCATGACTCACTTCTAGCAAATACCCCTAGCTCTTCTTCCACTTGATTTCCGCCTTCTTTTTGCACTAATTCTGTTTCCAATTATTCATTTTCAATCAATAAAAACTTGTTTACTTCATGAATCAACCGCATCTGCTACCCAGTTCATCCGAGTTACAAAATAAATATATTAATTAAAGCTTTAAAAGGGGTTTCCGAGGTAAAAGGTCAAATCAAGCCCTTGACATTGATAAAGGGCTGAGTTGAGTGTCCACTCTACCAAAGCTGGCCATCATCGTCCATGATGGATGTTAGAGGAGGCTGACCTCCTCTTTGCTGGCGCCGAGTGCAGAGGAGAGGAGGCCAAAGCCGCTCCTCAGCGCCTCACTCAGTCCCCCACTCTTCGTCACCAGATCCTCGCACTGCCCCAGCTCACCTCGCACACCTTTCAAATAAGCATAAATGCATCAGTTTCTTGGTGGACAAAGTTTGCCCACATTAAGAATTATTTTGAAAAAAAGGTGAGAGTGCAAATTCGCAAATAAAACAAATGCTAAGCCGATTCCTCAAAGAGAGTTATCCTTCAGCTTTTTTCCAAAGATGCTACCAGTATATCAATGAATCACAGCCAAGAAAGGCGCAATTTGGGCAAAAATAACCTAATTTGGCCAGCTCCAGTACAGCAGAGGAGCTCCTTCCCAATTGCAGCACCCGTCGGATGCGCCCAAGACACCGTGCTGCTTCCATCAATCGCCTCGCAGCCTTCCTCCACCCCGCCTCATCCACCTCCCCATCTGTCAATCCCTCTTCCACAATCATCCCCCTCTAATTGCCTGCTAAACGCTGTGGCTGGAGGAAGCTGGGCCGTTGGGCCTCCGCCGCCAACCGCTCTGCCAACTCCAGCTCGTAGCCAGCCCAATCCTCCTGCTCCAGTTTCTCCGGGTGACTCCCCCACATGGCCGACAGACAGGCCAGTTCTTCTTCCAGCCCCAGTCTCAAAGACCCTCTTCCCTCCTCTGGGCAAGGAGGCAGGGAAAAAGCCACTTGTCAGTCTGCAGCAGGCGACGCAGCTTGGCCAGGCCGAAGGTGCCCAGACGACATCGTTTCACGTGACGGCCCAGCCTGGAACAGGGAGGGTTGGTATGGGTTATGGGGAGAGGGAGGTGGTGACCTTTGATGCTGGGTGGCTGGTGTGAGGGCGAGTGCGTGGAGTGCGGAGGCGATTTCCAATAGGCCGGCGTGTCGCAGGATCACCTCCTCTTCTTTCCTGCCCATTGTACCCTGTGAGCTGCCGCAGCTTTGGCAAAGTCAAGCTATTCCAACCAGGCCAAGGCCAGCATTTGCTCCAGGTCAAGCTGTTGGCCTGTATCCAAAAGGCCTTCCGCTCTCTGTGCCTCCGACAGAGCTTCTTGCGCTGAGCTCAGGCAATCCTGTACCTCGTACGATTGGTTAGCATCTGGGCACTGGCTGAGGAGATCAGAACAGTGAATCTAAGCAAGTCGAAAGATGAAGAACGGAGCCAGCTTCAACATCCCTGATATTTGCTCCCCCACATTTCCCAGCAAGTACCTTTCTCCTCCTCCATCTCCGACTTGTGAAAACTGAAAGACAGAGTGCACCTGGAGCGAGGCCTCGGCAGCTCTGCTGAGGAGGGCGGCAGCAGCTGGCTCCTCCTCCGCGTCCCGCTCCAGACAGCCTGGCAAACGGTCCCCAGCCAGCGGCAGCATTCGCTCCAATGAGTGCCCACTCATCTGCTCTGGAACTCCCATTTCCTCAATCTGCTCTCAAAGCAGGAAGGGAGGCAACGGTTGGAGAAAAGCAGTCTGTCCAGGGCGGGAGCTTGGGGGCAGCGGAGAGCCTCCAGCACATCCACGCCCCGGTCCACCAGCACCAGCGAGACTTGAAATCGGCCGCACTAGAAACCCATCCACAAGCGTGAAGGGCAAGGAGCAGCTTTGCATACTAGTTTTTCACTTATTTTCGGTTGCTTAGTTTTTTCATTGCGTAGTTTTGATTAATCTTTGGGTCAAGAATGGAGCAGAAAAATAACTCCCAATTCCTGGCTCAAAGTGAGTGTCTGCCCTGGCTAAGGCCTTACGAGTGGACTCCGCTGCAAGCGCGGGAGACGAGCAGCCAGACGGCTGGTGACAATGCCAGCAAATGGTCCAGCCGCGTAGAGCTCCTCTCTGGCCGACAGACTCCCCAGCAGCCACTCCCAGGCATCCACCAGCAGACTCACCTCTCAAACACCCTACCACTCTACCTCCCCCTCCTCTTGGGCAGGAGCTTACTTTGACGCAACTCCGGCGGCAAGCGTTCGTAGTCGGTGTGGAAGTGGGCCTCGCTTAGTGGCGGCTGGAGCGAGGCGAAGGGGAGCAGTAGGAGGAGGTCGGGGAGGGGCAGGGCAAGGTGCAGTGGGGCATGCAGGACCTCCACTGTGGCGTTCTGCAGTTGTCAATGCCTCTTTCTCTCTGGAGGCCCAGAAGGGAAAGGGAGGTGGACTGCGTTGCCCAGACACTCCAGCAGCATGGCCTCGTACTTGTCGAAGATGGGCCGGCCCGCGATGGTGTCCAGGCTTACGCTCTCCGTCCATCCGTTGCGGCCCACCAGATGAGCCTCAATGCTTGGAGCAGTTGGTGGGTTGCTGGGAAGGAGGGGGAGGGAAAGAAACGTGGTGGGAGGCGGTGGTGATGAGGAGGACGTAGTCGAGCTGGGGACTGTTGGCGAGGATGGCGCTGAGGCCTTTGCCCACCCACGACTCGTCCAGGCCCCCGCTGACTAGGAATGCTGCCTTCTTGCAGTCGTCTGGCGCGGCCTTCAAACTTTCCAGGTTGCGGACGCTAAACAATGCACCTGGATAGGATTTTGCACGGACTTTGAAGATAGAGCTAGGCATTTGATGAGAGAATTTACGTCCTAGTTTTGCCAGCTACTCTTTTACAGAGCAGAAACTAAACTATCGATGCTGATTCCAAAATTCAAGCTCTAAAAAATGTATGAACGGAGAACTTGTCTTTATTTTTCTCTCTGATTGCGCCAATTAACAATTCATACCAAATTGCGCCAATTCATACCATCACTGCCCTAAATTTCTCCCCTCGCACTGGCGAAGCAAGCAGACCTGATCAGATCGAAAAGGGCGCATCCCCCGCACCCCGGCATCCAGACACCGTCGAACGCCCGCATTCCAGTGAAAAGCCTCCGCAGTTGCATCGTCCAGAAACAGCACCGCCTGTTTCAACCGCTTCAGCAGTTCAGCCCATATCAGCTCGTTCAAGGCCGCCAACTCCTCCATGCCCTCCTCCTCCACAGCTCCAGTTGGCAGGCTGACAGCTGACAAGAGCGCAGGGGCAGCTGCGCAATTGACCCTGACCTTTCAGGCCTCACAGCAGCAGTGCACTCAGCTCCCAGCCTCTCAGCATACCTACCTCTATTGGATTTGCGGAAGAGCAAGAGGCTCTTGCTGGTGGACAGTTTCTCTCCTCAGTGCATCTTGCCTAAGCCTCTTGCCCCATGCCTCGCTCCAGATCTCGCTCCAGAGAGCGGAAACGGAAGCGATCCAGGTCAATCAGCTCCTCATAGCTCCTTTCAACAATCATATTTCTCTGCCTACCCTTCCAGAAGTGGCTCCGGAAGTCGAGAACGTCGACGTCGTAAGGACCGCAAAGAAGCGAGCAGCAGTCGTCGACGGCCTCGCAGCGGGAGCTCCAGTTCGGACAGCGATGTGGAGCGTCTGGTGAAGAAGGCGCGGGCCAAGAAGCGCAAGGAGCAGCGGCGGGCCAAGGAACCCCAGCCTCCTCCTGCCCCGGAGGTGAAGAGGGAGAATGGGCGACCAGCTGATCTGGAACACTCCAAGCAGGAGCAGGCCAGGCAGCAGTCCAAGCCTCAGGCGCCACCGCCCTCCACCTCCGCCCTCGAGGAGACCAACAGCGGCCCCATCGCCACCACATCCACCCCCGCTATGCTGGCCGCTCCACCGGGTTGGCCTAGGCCACCGCCTCACTTTGCTTTGGCCGGACCAGATGTTTTGCTTTTTGCCATATGAGTAGGGAAATAATTGAATACGACTGATATTGTTTCCTCAATTTTGAGCCAAT
This sequence comes from Ptycholaimellus sp. GST1_10, assembly GCA_030248095.1. Lineage (NCBI taxonomy): Eukaryota > Metazoa > Nematoda > Chromadorea > Chromadorida > Chromadoridae > Ptycholaimellus > Ptycholaimellus sp. GST1_10. The sequence continues at coordinate 2,781 of JASANA010003386.1, read as the reverse complement.
GTAGCTCTGAATGACCCTAGAATTAAAAGAAACGGCTGATGGGGTGAGCCCCCCACCCAAAGGTTACACCCCCCCAAACATACACCCCCCCCAAGAGAAACGGTATCACGACAGTTCGCACCCGCGATAGTTCGCACCCGACAGTTCGCACCCGACCCTTCGCACCCGCGATAGTTCGCACCCAAGCACTTCGCACCCGACAGTTTGCACCCAACAGTTCGCACCCGACAGTTCGCACCCGACCATTCGCACCCAAGCCAGTATTTTGGTTGCTTGTGAAAAGGTTTTGTGAGACTTTGACATTTAATGAACAATGGGGATATTGTCAGCACATTTCACAAATATCACAGGAAAAATTTCTGGCCAAAAAGAAATCTGAAATCACTGTCAAGTTTTGCCATTCTCGACCGGCCTCGACACTGGCTCTGAAGGAACTCCTTGCGCAGCTTCTCCAAGAACGCGTAGGGCTGGCTGTGATTTCCAAACAGCTTCCGGAACCGATTGTGAAGCCCTGTTCACCGAACTTTGATTTTTGATTCTCTTCTAGCACTTTTCTGTTAGCAAACCTTCTAGGCAATTGTTTGTCCGAAATATGTACACAGCTTCAAGAGAGTGCTGGTAGTGGTTCCACTGCTCGATGGGGAAGCCTAACACATCGAGAACGCGTTGACTAATTTTCACAAGGCTTATTCTTCTTGGGCAAAGGATCAAAGGGACTGAGCTTAAAATGCAGCTGATGATCCAGGACAGGGCAGCAGGCTAAAGCAGCGGGATGATCCAGGCAACGAAGAGTAGAATTGCAGTGATTGCTTCTCCATGTGACTTTTGATTGACATTTGGAGACTTTTGATGAGGGAATGTTGCACAGATTAAAAACTTGTGTGCGTAATCTATCCACAATCTACAGCAAGTTTGGATGTATGTGCGTTTGTATGTCCATTTTCCAAAAAAACAAGCAAATACCTTGGAATTGAAGGTGCAATGTATGTGTGCTTGCATGTGTATTTAAAAAAAATACCTTAGAATTGAATATGCAAGAATTGGGTGCGAACTGTCGGGTGCGAAGGGTCGGGTGCGAACTGTTGGGTGCGAACTGTCGGGTGCGAAGTGCTTGGGTGCGAACTATTGCGGGTGCGAAGGGTCGGGTGCGAACTGTCGGGTGCGAACTATCGTGGGTGCGAACTGTCGTAGAACCAGAGAAACACCCCCCCCCCCAGAGATACACCCCCCCAAAGCTTATATGTTGAAAAAAATTTTATTAGCTTATAATGCTGCTCTTTACATATCTCAAAATTTAAACTCAAGGGATTTTTTTCTTAACAACTAAATACCTACTTTTTTTGAAACATAGTTAGTCTATACCATGTTCGTCATGCTCCTAGTTAGTCTAAACCGCTATATAGGGCGTAGCCAACACAAAAACTAAAAGGCTCGTCCTTTGACTGTGGCAGTACCTACTTGTTAGTCCTTACCGAGTTGAGCACTTTAAAACATCAATGAACTCGGTATAGACTAACTAGTTTACACTAGTTTCCGCTACGAGTTTACACTAGTTTACACTAGTTTCCGTTACACGCTCACAACTAGTTTCCCCCCCCCCCCATGGCCAAAACCCCCCCACCATGGAGGGTTACCGGCCCCCCAAGGGGATGACCCCCCCCATGAAGGTCCCCCCCCCCCCAAGATTTTACCTATACCCACGCACCCTGCGCTAACTCGTCCCCTAGTTGATAATAGGTGAAATTGTGTCTTGGGGGGGGGGGGGGAACTAGTCGTCAAAACTCTTGGGGGGGAAACTTGTCCTCGATTTCGACGACTAGTTCCCCCCCCAAGACACAATTTCACCTATTTTCACCTAGTTTTACTGCTGAGCCGTATCAACTAGGGGACGAGTTAGCGCAGGGGGCGCGGCCCTCATTTTCTCTGATGCAGTGCCTTATTTGTCACTGCACTGATTGCCGGCTCAGTCCGAAGAAAACATTCATCCAAGCATGAGTAACGAAAACTATCACTTCATTTCTGGATGCTTTTGCTCCTGAAAAATGAAATTGCCAAAACGCAGAAGTAGATAAGTTGCTTTGAACCATATGTGACTTAAGGGCAGTGTCAGAATACCAGTCCGACCGGCAGACTGGACATTATCGTCTCTGCAGTGCATATACATGCAATGGAATGATTCATTATCCAGTCATTATCCAGGGAGGGAAGCAGAGGAGGTATGAGTGGGAGGGGGCGGTGGGAATGCTTCTGTCGAGGACGAAAAGGATGGAGAGGCAGAGGCAGAAGAGACTGATGCTGACATGCAGAGAGAAGCAGGCAAACTTCGTCAACCAAGGGGGGACCATTTTTAAAAGTGAGCAAATGCAGTAGAAAGACATGAGACATCACTAGTTTTCGCGTTGATAATCGGGAGAGTGAATATTTTCCTGAATTCACGTTTGTTCGTCTTGCCAATTGAGTGGAAAGTGACGCAAACCATGTGCTCGGTTAGGTATTCTCGGTGTGCTGTCCATTCTTTGGTCTCATGAGTATCAGAAGCTCAGCGCCATGCTCCGCTGTTGAAGCTGTCGAAATAACCAACCCGTCACTAGCCACCTTTAATGTATGAAATGGTCTTAGCTTAGGTTACCTTTTACCAATGAGTTGGGGGGGGGGGTGCTAGTTACTTGTAGGGATGCTACAAATTACAAATACAAATCGTCGTCGAGCCCTACAAATACCAATAGTTCCTAGGATTAAGCTTTCTGATTCCAACGTGAGGTTGATTTACCATTGCGGATG
>JASANA010003380.1:0-16653 GCA_030248095.1 Ptycholaimellus sp. GST1_10 | reverse complement strand
ACTGAGGCTGGAGGAGTAGCTGCCGGTTACCTCCGATCCTCCCCCGCATTGGGGGTGGGGCCATTGTGGAGGGGAGGTGGTGATATTGTAGAGAAGCGGGGGGGGGGGAGGATTTCCAAGCTCTTGTGTGTGGAGGCCAAAGCAGGCTAGGCAGAGGCCTGTCCCTCTGGAGCGCTGGTGGAAAAACTTTGGCTTCATTTATCACCATTAGGCATCAAAAGAAGCCTCCTGTGCACGATCAGCCAGTGTGTGTGGAAGAAGGGTGTGGAAAGCTGAAGAATAGGGCAATTAGGCTGAGAGAGGGGGATCGTTAAATGACATGGGGCACTGAGGCAGTGGGGTGATTAGAGCTGACAGATGGGTGCCAGTGTTTGTGGAGGCCACTTTTTGCGAGAGGCGCAAAAAGGTGGGGGGGTGGTGGCAGTGCGGAGTCATTAGTTGTCCGCGCTTAGCTGTTCCTTGGAGGATTTTTTTTTCTGGAGGGGGGCAAAAAGAGGGGTGTGGTGGTCGGGCAGGTCATTAATCACCCGCGGTTTGCCGCTCCTTGGAGGCTGCTTTTTTGTGGCTTGCTCCAAAAAACGTAGGCCTGCGGAGCGAGGGGCAATTAGTCTGCCCTCTCTTCTTGCCACCCTTCTTGCGAAGACTGGGGGAGCAGGTTCCTGATAGTGGAGGCAGGGGGTTTGCAGGGGAGTGTGTGTGGCGCTGCAGCGCTGTGGTGTACACCGAGGGGGTGCAGGCAGGGGGGAGTTTGAGGGGTGGAATAGTAGGTAGGAGGGCTGGGCAGGCGGCGAAGTGAGGCGAAGATTGAAGCTGGCTGTGTTTGAGGCCAAGCCTTTGCTTGCCCCAAAGTTGCTGCCATGCACTTTACGCATTGTCGAAACAATCGTAATATGCCACACTGAGCCGAGAGTTCTTGTTTGAAGCAGCCACTTTTAGGCTGTCAAAGCTGACATCCAGTAGTCTGCACTTGTCGGATCAGCCTCCTAGTTGGCTGCAAAGCAAACTCTGAGTAGTCGGCTAGTGTTGAATCAGCCGCCTGTTTGGCTGCAAAGCAGACTCGAAGTAGCCTACACTTGTAGTTGGCCGCTGGTTTGGCCGCGAAATGGACTCTCAGTAGTCCGCACTTGTTGAAGTCAGCCACTTGTTTGGCTGCGAAGCAGACTCGAAGTAGTCTGCGCTCGTCCAGTCAGCCGCCTGTTCGGCTGCAAGGCAGACTCCTATTGGCCCGCACTGACGAGATTCAGCCACTTGGTTGGCTGCAAAGCAGACTCGAAGTAGTCTGTGCTTGTCCAGTCAGCCGCCTGTTCGGCTGCGAGGCGGACTCCTATTGGCCCGCACTGATGAGATCAGCCACTTGGTTGGCTGTGAAGCAGACTCGAAGTAGTCTGCGCGCATCCAGTCAGCCACCTGTTCGGCTACGAGGCGGACTCCTATTGGCCCACACTGATGAGATCAGCCACTTGGTTGGCTGCGAAGCAGACTCGAAGTAGTCTTCACTCATCCAGTCAGCCGCCTGTTCGGCTGTGAAGCGGGCTCCTATTGGCCCGCACTGACGAGAATCAGCCACCTGGTTGGCTGAGAAGCAGACTCCAAGTAGTCTACGTTTGTCGAATCAGCCACCTGGTAGGCCTCGACGGGTGCTGAGGATTCATTGTTCCATTCTCCTTCCCATGTTGATAACCAGCCACCTGGTAGGCTGGGCGCTGACATTGCCACCTGGTAGGCCTGCGCTGCTGCGAATCCTGTGCTCGTCAGCACAGAGTTCCGTAGAACAAATTTGCTCTCCTCTGCATCCTCCTTCCATCCGTCGATGGCTCAAGGTGGCAAAAGGCGTACTAGGCCTTTGCAGAGTAACTAATGGGCCGCTGTGCCTCTGAAGAGAGAAGGAACGAGGGGCTTTGCCAGCCCTTCACGTGACGCCACTCCCATGTCAGTCGTCCCAGCTATTGATACCTGCCGTGTAGAAACTAAGTTCCGTAGCAATCTTCTTTTATCTGTCTTTAGGATAATAGAAGCATTGATGAGAAGTTCGCCACATTATTGCATTAAAGTAAAACTTTAATGCTATGGTTGGCGATATCTTGAAAGGCAGAGTTGATGCCACTCCTTTCAGGCCTCTTTGAAGGATGAAAGGAGGAAGAAGGTTTGTAGGTGATTGTCGGTGTCCATCTGTACGCTGGCCAAGCGGCGCTTGCTGGAGCAGGTCTGGGCCTTTCTGGAGCTCCGCAAGGTGTGCTTGGGGGAAGATGGAGGGATGGGGGGGGGTGTAAGAAGTGGTAAGGGACTGTCGGCGTCCATCTGTGTGATGTCTGAGAGACGCCGGCTGGAGAAGCTCTGTGTCTCAGAGATGCCCAGCTAGGTGTGCTTGGCTGGGCAGTGCACTCGAGTCCAATCTTGGCCTGCCTCAGAGCTGAAGGGGGATTGAGGGTAGATGGAGGGTGTCATGAAGACTTGCAAAGTATGCCAGCGGTGAAGTAGACGATGTTCTAGTAGTGGCGATAGCAGATGCTGGCCTTCGGCATCCGTCCCTATGAGGAGTAGAAAGAGTGTTTGAGGATGTGATGGGCAGTGATGTCGGCGCATTTGATGCGGGCGCTGTCCATCTGACTGTAGTCCTTCTAGGCCTTGGCCACCTGGCTCAGGCTCAGGTCCGGAGGCAGGGGGCTCATGGCCATGCAAATTAGAGGCGCTGGCCTGTAGGCTTAGGTTCCTGTTTGGGTACCCTTCTCTCTTGCCCGGTGGCAAAAGTAGAGGCTGAGGTGAGAGATGAATGAAGATGGACGCATATGTTGGTGGTGCGAGAGGCGGGCTGTCTAAGCTGGGCATGGCTTAGGCGCCTGTCACACTGGAGGCTGTGAGGCTTTGAAGGGATGAATTGAGGTGGACGTGTACGTTGGGGGTGCACTGGGCGGACATGCAGGGCTTGCAAGGCGTGGGCATCTTGTACAAGCGAGGCCGCCAGAGGGAGGGCAGGAGGGCCTTTGGCCGCGTATAGGCCGCAGGAGGGAGGGCGGCAGGAGGCTTTTGGCCATGTCTTTTAGGCATCGCAGTGATGAGGGCCTTTCAAGGGTGAGGAGAAAGTAGTACTTTCTGTGCGCTTCTTATGACTGGAACAGTTGGCCTAGTTGAATTGCGCCAAGTTCCGCAGCTCGGGATGACAGTGTCTTGTCTGCTCAGGTTTACGTCGTTTCTCTTATGTCGGTTCTCTAGGCCCATAGGCAGGGGCTCATGGCCGTGCAATTGCTTAGGTTGAATGCGGCGAAGAGTTTTACGCAGCTTGGGATGACACTGAGCAATTGTTCAGGCTGAATGCGGCAAAGATGTTGACGCAGCTCGGGATGACGCTGAGCAATTGTGCAGGTTGAAGGCTGGGAAGAAGTTGATGCAGCTTGGGATGACACCGGGCAGGTTGCTCTTATTGATGGCCATGATGAGTTTTCCACAGCTCGGGATGACGTTGGCAACTTGCTCGGGTTTACAGGTGCTGAGTCTGAGAGGCAGGGCGGAGTTGGAGGAACTGCCAGAGCAGAGCTGTCAGAAGGCCGCTCCAAAAGAGGCTTTGAAGAGTTACATAAACTTTATGTTTAGCTCAACTCTCGCCTCCTTTTGGAGTCATCGAAAGAAGCGTAGATAGAATTTGCATATCTTAATAGATAGTGCAAAGTCTGGCAGGCGGCGAATTGATTGCAGTTGGCCAATTCGTCGGCGTGCTAGTGGAAGCGGTTCAGGAAGCCGTCCAGGTTTCCGTAGGCCTGGTACACCACCGACCTCTTACTGCTGGGCAGAGTAAGGAGGAGGGTGGAAGGCAGGAGACCTTGTGAGGTCTGGAGAGGACGCCTTCCAGGATGCGGAACTTCATGACGCCGTGCGCGGTCATGCAGTTGCCGAAGTTGTTGCGGAAGCCATCCAGGATTCCGTAGGCCTTGTACACCACCGACCTCTGACTGATGGGCGCAGTAGGGAAGGAGGGTGATAGTGATGGCCATTGTGGAATTGGAGAGACGTCTTCCTAGGCGGAGCTCCATGGCGCTGTGCGTGTACATGTAGCTGCCAGAGTAGAAGGCGACGCAGGTGCCGGACTTGTTCTGCTTGATGCCGGAGCAGAGGATAGGCAGCAAGCAGTGGCCGCAGTCGATCAGACGGATTTTGGAGGCCAGCTGATGTCGCTGATGGCGAGCTGGAAGTGGCAGAGGCCGCAGTTGAAGCTGTCCAGCATGCTGAACAGGTTGCAGTCCGCGGCGTTCAGGTTCCAGTTGTGGCCGTCCAGAAAGCCATAGTGAAAGCAGCGGTAGTTGTCCAGGAGCTACGCTGTCTTCAGGGACGGGCAGAAGGAGGAGGGCGCAGGTCTCTGGAGGGCCCTTTGTGGCCGGCGTTGCTGTCGGAGCATACGCAGAGGACGAAGGCCTCGAAGGCATTGCGCTCGCAGTTGATGCTGTCCATGAAGTAGTCCTTCTGGCCGTGGGCAAGCAGGCTGGGGTTGCAGGTGACTGGCAGGCCATAGAAGCCGCAGTGGAGGCAGTCCACTAGGCTGTGCCTGTTCAAGTCGTTGTCAACCATCTGAGAGTAGAGGCCGATTCTGAATCGGTTTTGCCGATTGTCTTCCAGTTTCTTGCGCAAAGATTTACGTAATCATAAGAGATTAGTAAATCTAGATGGGCGAGGTCAAAAGACAGTGGCCGATTCTGAATCGGGCTGGTCTTCTTCAGCGATGCTCGAAAGTTTACAAATCTGAAAGGATTTTGTAAACAGTGATTGCCGGCGAAGATTGCAGCAGGCAGCAGTGAGTTTTGAAAACTGATCGGAGCCAATTTTCAAACTCGAGCAGCGAAGATGAAGCTTCGGCTGGATGGCTGGCAGCTGCTGGCCAGTGAAGATTGCAGCGGGCAGCAGCAAGTTTGAAAACTGACTGGAGCCAATTTTGAAACTCTAGCAGCGGAGGCAAAGATTCCGTTGCTGGCTGGTAGCTGCAGGGAATTTCAGAATCCGTTCAAGGATAATGAAATTGCCATCGACGATGCTTGCGAAGATGGCAAGAAAACAACTTTGCAGTTAGTTTTCAATGCTCAAGCAGCAAAGTTGATTCCATGCCGACGTAGACAGGGGCTGGCAGCGGAGTGCTTTGAAAACTGACAATAGCCAATTTTTCAAAGTCCAACCACGAAGTCATTTCAGAGCTGGTGGGCTAGCAGCAGTAGAGAATTTCAGAATCCGTTCAACTATGCTTGCGAAGATGGCATGAAAAGAAACTTTTCAGTTAATTTTCAATGCCAGGCAGCGGAGTTGAATCTTGTCTTGATCGTCGGCGCAGAATGATTTTGCAAAATCCATAAGGATAGAGTGAAATCATTGAAGCAGGCTGGTAGTTGAAGAGGAACTTTTCAGTTCGCTTCTGGACCCATTGAAGCAAAGTATGGTGGCAATGACGTTGATTGACATCATCGATGACATTGCTTGACGTAGAGAGTTTTGCAACTCGTAGCTGTGATGTTGCTGGTGAAGATTGGATATTGAAAATAGACTCAAAGTCAATTTTCAATTCCTTGCAGTGTAGTCGCAGATGCCGCCGTATTGAAGTTCACAAGGCCAGCTCTGGCTGAGTGAAGTTCTGTTGCTGCAGGTGATCCTGTCTAGCAGCGAAGCAAAGGCCGGCATTGCAGGCTGGTCTTGATTCGCTGTCCTGTTGCGGTAGATCGGTGACTGGAGCTGTTGACTCGATCGCTGTAGTTAGAAGGCGGCGAGATCAAAGGCTGGAGTTGTAGAATGGGCGCTGTAGGTGGAAGTTGGGCTGGGCATTGTAGTCGGCTTTGTAGAGATGGTTGGTCGTAGGGTACAGCTGAGCAACCTAGCTCTCTGTTCCACCAAACGCTGTGGTACATTGCAGCAGGAATGTAGCAAGGATCTCTTTAGTCGTGCACCAAGCAGTGAATAGGAAGGCGACAGGAGCGGGTTTATAGACAGAATGATATCGGCACCTCTCTGCCCGCCTCATCAACCCAAGGTCACCGAAACTGGCTTGGGAAACGCCACAACAAGTATATGGTGCAAAGCGCAATAGGTGACCGCGGAGCACACCACCTTCCAGCTTACAATATGAATGCATGAAATTTCGTCACTTCAAACGGCAAGTCTGTGGTTTCTCAACCATTTTCGAAAATAAGTACAGATTTGGAATGGCTATATATGAATTGTGAACAAAAAAACTCAAGTCTTCTGTTCAATTCTTAGCCGTTCAGCTGTTACTGATTATTGATGCCATTGCCATGCATGAAAGGTTGGCACTCAAGAGGGTAAGTCTGTGGTTTCTCAACCATTTTCGAAAGTAAACACAGATTTGGAATTGCTATATATGACTTATGAACAAAAAAAACTCATCCTCTGTTCAATTCTTAGCCGTTCAGCTGTTACTGATTATTGATGCCATTGCTGTGCGTGAAAGTTTGTCACTCAAGAGCAGACATGTTCATGTTGCAAACGGGCCTGTGAATGGGGGGTCCCGTTCGCGTTCGCGTTCGCAAATTTCGGCTGCGAACCTGTGAACAGGGGTGTATGCGAATGGGCCTGCGAACCTGCCAAACGAGGGCAGGTTTGACCATGTTAGGTTCGAACTTGCTCTTTTTTTTCTGCGAGTCAGGGGAAGGCGGGGGATTACTGTAGGCGCGTCTCTACGTACACTCTGCTGTGTGTCCTATGCCTGAGTGTGCATAGCCACGTTGCTGGCCCTAATTGGACCTTGTTTCTGATCCATTTTTCAGCTGAATTCTAAAAATGTCCCAGCGAGAGCAAGGGCAGTCGCAGTCGGGGGCAGGGCAAGTGAAGACCTCGAAGAAGGAGTCGTCTCGTCCTCCGCTTCGATCGTCTCAGGCCACTCCTGGGCCTCCTCCTCGATGGCCGCCACCGCCTACGCCTAGACGGGCTCAGAGCAGTGCCACGGAGAGCCAGCGGCGTCTGCAAGAAGACCAACCCAGCCAGTCGAGCCAGCGAGTTGTTGACTACAACTCTGATGACTCCTCCTCCTTCAACCAGTCCTCTGGCAGCCTATCCCAGCGCAGCGGTGGTCTCAGCGCGTTGTTGCAAGTCTCCAGCCTCGCGGACGAGAACCAGGAGAACGAGGACGTGGTGATGGAGAACGAGGCTGATGATGCTGGGGCCGGCGAACCTGAGAACGAGCGTGACCCCTGCAAGATCTACAACTGCCTCGTGCGAGAGGCCATGAACACGCCCAGCCATCGCAAGGATGCGAAGAAGGAGGTGTCTAAGGTTGCAGTTTGAAACTTGCTGCCACTCATGGCCAAACGGGGAAGGCATTGTTTTTACAGATCAGGAGCCTGGAGTTCTACACGAAGAAGGACGGCGTAGGGATGATGTGCGGAATCAAGAAGCATGGCCGCAGCTGCAAGCACGTCTGGGTCAAGAACAGGCCGCATGCCACCAATGCTCGCCTCCACGTCCTCAACCTCCATCTAGGCGACATCGATCCTACTGTCCGCAAAAGGCTGGAGGAGGAGAGCAAGAACACCAACCTGAAAAGTTCAATCCCTTCTGAACTTTCTTGATGATGGGACCAAATGGGGGAGCAATCGTTGAAGAGAAGGGCCAGAAGTTCAAGATGGACGGTGGTGGAGCGATGACCAAGTGGCTTGCTGGGCCTGCTCGAGGCCTGAAGGAGGGCGACAAGTACTCCCAGAAGCACCCGCGGAAGAGGAAGATCGATCGTGCACTCGTCGGACTCACCTCCGCCATCCCACTTCTCAGCTACAGATTCGTGGAGAAAGAGCACTTCCTGTACTACATGAAGGTTGGGAGAAGAACGCCTAATAACGGACTGGAATGGATCTGAGCAATTTTGCAGATCGTGGACCCCGCCTACACTTGCCCCAGCCGCTCATCTGTCATGCGCTGGTCCAACAAGGCTCTGAAGGCAGTGGAGCTGGCGAGGAACAGCCTGCTGGAGAACGTGGACGCTGTCCACTTCCAAATCGACGAATGGCGCAACCAGTGGTCAATCTCCCTCCTTTTCTATCATCGTTGCTTGCTGTGTTTGATGCCAGCATGTTTGAGGACAAATCAGGTCTTCATGGGTATCGCTGTGTCATTCACAAACGGCATCACCGGGGAGGTGGAGACCCGAACGTGCGGGGTGATCCCTCTGGAAGGTGCAGCGATGGCGGAGAACATCATGGCCACGTTCGTCCATTTCGCCGTCAAACAGCTCAAACTGCCAGCCCACAAGATCGGCGCCATCTGCGTCGACAACACAGCAAACATGGCGGTTATTTTCCCTCTTGGACTTGGACTTGGACTGCAGAAAGCGGTGTGAGAGCTGCCTAGCTGGATCCGCGAACGGGAGATCAGCGACGAGGCATTGGTCACTGTGGAGCTGGACCAGGACGACGAACCTGCGGATGAAGAGGAGGAGGCCCAGACCACCCCAGAGACCCTGAACGACGAGGAAATTGAGGCAGGACTGGAGGCGTTCGAGGTAGGCTTCCACGAGTGAGTGTCTGAGAGTGGAGTGCGAGTGGAGTGAGTGTGTAGGCTGCGCTCTTGGTGGGCATGGAGACTGTGGAGGTGGCTGAGTTGATGAGCGGGAATGTTGTACACTTGGAGGATGCGAACTACAACTACCTCTTCTGTACATGCCACACTCTCCAGCTGGCCCTATACGATGGCCTTCGCAACACCCCTTGTATGGGAAAACCCAGTAGGACACATGTTCGCAGACATGAGACAGATGAGAAGCTGGCGAACGAGCTTCTCAAGGCCTTGGATCGCCACTTCGAGAAGTACTATGACCCGCTGAACTCCAAGTTCATCGTCGCGGCGGGCATCGCAACCTCCCTCCACAAGAAGTTCAAGTACATGGCGGGGAACCTGCCCAGGACTGGCCCTCACCTACTCACGCAAATCAAGGCCAAGCTCGAACACGATGCCATGCAGAAGTACAAGGAGAAACGGGACCGGCAGTTCATCGAGTGCGAGGTTTTACCTCCTAGCCATATCCACACATAACATGAGTCTGATTGATTTTCAGCTCCAGCCAGCAAAGACGACGAACAACGAAGACGGACAAAGACGGAAGAAGACGGACGAAACGGACGAAGATGACCAGCGCATCCTAGAGCATCTTCAACTTCGGCGACGCAGAGCTGGAGCTGGACCACAAGTCAGTGGATGAGGACGCACGCCTTCGACAGAGCCCAGGTTTACAAACCCAAACTCAACCTGCCCTAAGGCTAGGATCCCAAGATATCACAAAACTGTAGACCAGAAGTGGATCGCCAATGCCGAGCTCCCTGCTGCTGTCCAGTCTGAGATTGCAGACTGGATGCTGGAATCGCGTGTTCCTATGGAGGAGGAGTTCAGTCCGATCCAGTGGTGGGCGGCGACTGGGGTCAAGCAGTATCCCATCCTCGCGCCCCTCGCCTTCTACTATCTCGGCGCCCACTCCAACAGTTAGCTCATCCCTTCTCCCAGTGAATGGACCAGCAAAACCGTCTCTATTGACTGCAGCCAGTGCAGCGGAGTGACTGTTCAGCAAGGCTGGCCTGTGCGTGAGTGGCAAGCGTACGCGTGGGCAAGCTGAGCTCATCTACCGCGAAACCCTCCTCAACAACAACGCTTCCTTTTTGCATCTTTGGATTGAGAATGCTGAGGGTTTCGAGGTGTGCAATGACCACATTCGCAATATTCTATGTAAACCTCAGCAGTGCCTCGATTAGCCTTGATTCATCTCCCAATTTTTTGATCTACTCGAATCAGCTTTATCAGCCCTATTGCTGCGACGTATTGTCTTTCTTGTCTAGTTCCACTGCATTGCCTTGTTGGACCCACTTTAGAGAGAGACTGTGGAAGCTTTGAAAAGTACCAACAAAGGCAACACGAAAATGCATTCAATGCATGACAGACCAGAAAAGAAGGTGAAATAGAAAAGGTTGGCCACTGGAAAGACTCCAAACGAGGGTAGAAGAGAGGGCCAGACTCGTAAAGCTTTCAAACGAGGGGCAACGGGCAAGGGGCGATGAAGCAGGTGACTAGGCAAGAGGAAATAGAAAGCCTGGGTAGTGGGGGTGAGGAGACAGGAGAGGGACTCGGATGAGGAAAGCAGGAGAGACCTAGTAGTCCGGGGAGGGCGGGGGGGCGGATGGCGACATTCCTGGGAGGTTGGAGCTGTCGTGGTCCTCGCCGGCGAGGTCGATGTAGTCGATGACGCCGCCGCTGATGAGGATGGTGTTCACGCTGTTCTCCTCGTCCTCCGTCGCGTCGTCCTTGTTCTTCTCCTCCGCGCGCTTGCTGGGCTCCATGGTGCGGTCGACGTTGCGGGGCCAGGCCTTGAAGAGGGGAGAGCACTTGTAGGTGGGGTCGTTGACCTTCTTGGGCGTCGGCGTGGGGGAGCGGAAGGAGAGGTCGAGCTTGTGCTGAGCCGCTGTCTTCCGTGCGGGGGCGATGGTCTTCCATGCGTAGCCTGTCAATACATTTGCAGACACAGGTAGCAAAACAGGAGGGAAGGGATAAGAGGAAAGACCCAGTTTGCGCTGGCGGCGGATGGGCGGTGGGGGCGAGTTCTCCTTGGACTTGCCGGCGTCCTTGTTGGCCTGGTCGATGCTGGAGCTGGCCTTGTCTTCCTCCATGGCGAACTTGCTCTTCTTGGTGACGGTGGGTGTGCCGGTGGGCTGCAGGTGCTGGAGGAGAGAGAAGGGCTTGTCCTTGTCCTCGATGCGTCGGCGCTCGTTGTACTCCTCGCGCAGCATGTGGAGGAGGTTCTCGAGGACCTCCAGGCACTCATGGGCTACTCCCTCCTCCAGCTACAGGGCTTCCACGATCAGTTTGCCCTGGATCTTCTGGAGACCCAGCCGCATCTCCATCGTGCGACCCGCTGGCATCGGCATCCTGGCTCTCCTTGGTCCTTGGACTTGGGTCGAAGTAGGCTGAGGGCGAGGGCTTCTCTGAGGGCGGAGGCGGAGGGCTGAAGGCGACTTAGAGCACGAATGATTTCGCAGCCTCCCCTCCAGCCAAGGCACTGCCTCATCTACTGTAGTAGTGCATGCCCTGGAGATGCCCCACAACGCGCCTGTTCAAAACAGGACACTTACAGACATTTTTTTTGCAAAAATGAGCATAATTGGGGCATGTTCGCAAAAAAACCCCGTTTAACCCCGTTTGACCCCGTTAGGTTCGAACTAGCCCCGTTTGGGCACTTTGGTAGGTTCGGGTTTGCGAACGGGCTTTTGAACGAGGGTCCCGTTCACGTTTGCAGGGTCAGACCATGTTTGAACATGTCTGCTCAAGAGGGTAAGTCTGTGGATTCTCAACCATTTTCGAAAGTAAGCACAGATTTGAAATCGCTATATATGACTTGTAAACAAAAAAACCTGAAATCTTTTGTGCAATTCTTTTCAATATTACAGGTGCTACAGCGCAAAAACTGTATATTGCAATTTTCAAGCCTTTCTACCCATAAAAGTAATGTTTCAATTGATCAGATTCTGGGTCTACTCCTCCAGATCTTCCTAAAAATTTATTAGCTTTCAGGAAAAAAAAGTTTGTAAAGATCCGTTGAGAATTCGCCCGGGGCCAGCATTTCCAGACATATATATATATATATATATATATATAAGGACAAAACTTTAGCAACCTCTATAGACCGTGAAATTCGGGCCGCTCCGCGGTCAAAAATTCCTTGTTTAAATTTCGAGATACGTACAATGAATGAGATACGTTGAAGCTAATAATTTTTTTTCAATATAGTACTCTTGAATTGGTCAGTTTTATTTTTGAATTTCAATCCGATTCAAAAACAGAAACGCGTCACAATATTAAAGTTATCTTAAAAGCTTTTCTCAATAATAAGTTAAGTTCAGTTTAAAAACCTTTTTGGCCTGCACTGTCCAGGCCTTTTTGACCCACTCACCCACTGTCCAGGCCCACCCATGATCTTTCCCAGCTACCACTAGTCCCTCCCCCATGATCTCTCAGGGGCCAACACTGTCTAGACTCTCCTCAGCCAGGTGCCAGGGGGTTTGATGACCTCTGTTCTTATCAGGTGTGGTGGCTCTGAATTCGAAGTAAAGAGGGTTAATCTGGCGGAAAACCGGAATGGCTAGCTACTGAGGCTCGGCACATTTTGGGGATCGGACGATGCGGTTTGATAGCTATGACTACATTGCCTCACCTGCTTTTATGAAATGCAGTGATGAACGCTGCTCCTTTTTCTCCTTCCATTTATTTGGAGTGAGCAGCGAGACTGTCACCGATCAGTCCGGCGTCCTTGTCCTCAGCTCCTTCATGGTGGTCAACAGTGAGAATGCTCAGCTTCACCATCATCATTTGATAAATCATGGCTAAGCTCTAAACTGTGTTTTTAAAACTGGGCTAACAGAGTCTGGACAGGCTGCTTAAGACGGGATGCTCCAGACAAACTCTACGCTCTGAGGCGTAGACATCAAAACATTCCTTTCTGACCCCCTCAATCAGAGGCCGCCATATGTCAACCCGGATCAACGACTCAGTTGAGCCAGGATGGGATATTTGGCATAGCTGATAGCTGAGCTCTGCAACTGCATACAAATGGTTTTCAAACGTGTGGATATTTGTTGCTCAAAGGGGCAAATCGGTGGTTTCTCAATCATTTTCAAAACTAAGCACATATTTGGAATTGTTATATATGAATTGCAAACGAAATAAAATAAAATCATTTGTCCATTTTCCAGTTCATCTGCAAACGCCTACAAAATGTTTTGACATGCGTTAAAGTGTGTTGCTCTAAAGGGCAAGTCGGTGGTTTCTCAATCAATTTTCAAAGTAAACACATATTAAGAACCAGCACATATAAATTGCGAATCAAAAAAATAAAGCCTTGTGTGTAAAATTTAAGACTGCAGGTGATACCACGTAATAAATGTATAGTGCAATGATAAAAGTGAAACCAGTAACAAATTTGCATGATTTAATTTTTCATATTTAACATTAAAATCCATTTTTAAAAAATACACAAGTAATTATCACAAGATTGAAAAATAGTGGTCCAAAAAGCAGGAAAAGGAGAGAAAATTTATGAGAAGACTCTTCAAATTGACACACAGTTTCAGATTGAATTTCATGAACGTATTCCTCCTAATCCATGACCAAAGTGTAAGTAACCAAATTGAGTGTATGGAACTCTAAGGTTTGAATGCTGTCGATGTTGTTTTCTAACATTTTATTACATATATTATATAACTATTCTACTATAGCATTTAGCATAGCATATAGCATTCATTCTCACATGCATCCAGAGTTAATCTCACGCCAATATCACTGCCCTGTCCTTGGCAACTAACGGGCCGCAGAAATTAATGAGTAACACAACTAATTGCAGCTTTCCCAATGTTTGGCAGGCTCACACAGACGTCAGACATCACTAAAAATAGGCTCAATCGACATGCCGTGGTCGAATTGCGAGGGTTCCCACTATAAAAAGTTTATGAAAATGTCCTCACAAGTCGTTCAAGTGTTTTGGAGTAGTGTTCTACATGACGAGTTTGGCTACTAAGTATTAGAAGTATTAAGTGTGCAAAAATTGTCCCGGTGCGATGAGTTCGGCTACTGAGTAGTCAAACTCATCGCAGCCAATCTGTATGTTACACCTAGCTGAGTTTAACTTTTGCTGAATATAGATACCAACCAGGAGCATCAAGCCTGAAGATACGACGGCCGACACTTCGCCTAGCATGCTTCGCATGCTAGGCTACGCTCCGGGGCCTCCGCACCCATGCTGACATATGCACATATGGTATTTCGTGATACCGCTGCAGCCTAAAGATGTGTATTTAGCCCTGGTGCAACAGAAGAAGCAGAAGGCTGATGAGATAATGGGCAAGCAAACGGAGGACGAGAAGTGTCTACATGAACGGCATACGGTTTGCCTGTCGGAAAGCCTGCATTGAGAAACCTAAGCCGCTACGACAAATTGTACTTGGAAGCATCACTGTACATCAAAGATGAAGTAAACGACGAAATTTCTCTGGCTCAAACAGAAACTTCATTCAATGATTGTGTATCACTGAATGATCCCACTGTGCTGAACAATGATCACATTCCAACTTGGCTGCGTTTCCGTTGTAGGTGTGAGAAGTAGAGTAGGGCGGAAGCTATTATCGCATGTACCGGAAGTAATAGGAAGTGACACTACATCTCCGGAGCCTGGGTTAGGATACAGACAAACCAACAGGACTGAGGACTCCTGGCCTGGGCAGCCTGGACTCTCCTAGAGTCCCAACGACACACGCCCACTGGTGACCTGGATCAGGTATCAGCAGACGCAAGTCCACACACTGCCCGGGGGCGGAACTGGAGTTTCTGGCGCAGGAAGCTGCGACCGGAACGTACACCTCAGGCAGCTAATGGGGGACACCTCAGGCAGCTAATGGGCCTTGGGGATGCAGGGATGATCGCAGAGATTGAAGGCTGATTGCAGTGTCGATTGCAGTGGTTTAAGGCCAATTACAATGCTTGAATGCTTACTGGAGGGATGATTGCAGAGCTTCAAGGCTGATTGCAAGGTCGATTGCAGTGATTTAAGGCCAATTGCAGTGTTTGAATGCTAATTGCAGGGGTGATTGCAGAGCTTGAAGGCTGGTTGCAGGGTCGATTGCAGTGCTTTAAGGCCAATTGCTGTGTTTGAAGGCAGATTGCAGGGATGATCGCAGATTTTGATTGCTGATTGCAGTGTCGATTGCAGTGGTTTAAGGTTAATTGCATTGCTTGAATGCTGATTGGAGGGATGATCGCAGATGTTGAATGCTGATTGCAGTGTCGATTGCAGTGCTTTAAGGCCAATAACAGTGTTTGAAGGCTGATTGCAGGGATGATCGCATAGCTTGAATGCTGATTGCAGTGTCAATTGCAGTGGTTTAAGGCCAATTGCAGTGCTTGCATGCTGATTGGAGGAATGAATGATTGCAGAGCAAATTAATTTTTTATGCAAATTTATGCAAATTAATTAAGGTATTTCACGCTTTACCCTAAACTGGCAAACAATTATTATAATACAATGCTGAAAACTTTCTGGGCTGTCTTAGCTTTGTTGGTAAGGTGGCTCATTTGCTAAACACCATTTGACTGATAATAGTTGCATAATTTGATTTCATCACCTTAAAACCCAATTTATTGTCAATGATCGTGTTCTACTAAGATCAAATCAAATTTCTTCACCTTTATGCCCAAGATATTTTAAGTACAATTAGTTTAAAGGTAAAGAAAAAGCTATGAGAAAAAATTGAATTCACAATTTCCGTAATTACTTGATTGCCCATAACTCCTGCAATACTAAAGAAGTTTAATGATTCCACCACGGTTAGGTTTCAATAATATTAATCAAATACATTCTAAAACATTTAAGTATAAAATTTCGGGTACTGAAAACTTAAAAATAAGTAAAAACGTACTAAACAAAATGGATTTTCAATTAGCATTAAATGTTTATATATGTGCTACCTTTTGTATTGGCATGCTTTCGTTCTTCCATACCGATATAAACCGAATTGTTTTTTATTTGTTTTTGTTACTGAAGTCTTTGTTGTGGCTTAGTTGTCTGGCGTAATATATTCATGCTTTGCATTTATAGCACTTGCCTGATTAGCAGAACACTGACATGCATTAGTTGTTTTTGAGTCTGCAGCTATTTTGATAGTTGTTTTGTGGATCAGGGTAGGTTTGAATTATGTATTTCTTTCCATTAAACATGATGTGTGATAACCCATTAACAGTTTCAGGAAGAACAAAGTTTAAAGCAGAATTCTGATTTACTTTAGGCTTTGGCATTTGGTAGTGAAGCTGAAGTTTCAAACCATCTGGGTGTGCTGGCCGACAATGTACAGTGCAATTATATACTTGAGTGTAAGAAGAGTTGTTGTCTGCACTTATCATTTTAGTTTTCTAACCTTGTAAAAATTAGAGCCAGGAATTAATAAGACATTAGTAAGAGTAGGCGAGGTTAGGTTGATACAGGTAAATTGCAGAATTCTAGTAACTGAACAAGCTTAGCTGTATTCAAACAAGGACCAGAAAATTTGTTGAGAATTCAGCCGTTTCCAGCCATAACAGATATATACATCTGGACAAAACGTGAGTAACTTTTATGGGCCGCAAAGTGGGCCCAAAGGACATTTAATTCACTGCCATGTAATGCACAGAAACCATACTTATTTTAACCATGTTCCTACAACCATAACGGATATTACGTATGTGTTGGTTGAATGGGATGCTTAACTTTGAGCTGACAGTTATTTTTAGTTTGTGACGTAGTGATCGATTGAGCTCTAAATATGTCTTAAAACGAGGCTCATGCAGAAAAGGCATCCACCTTGTTAAAAAAATAACAGCAACTATAGGGCCGGTACCGAAATATCTGTGATTTTGAATGGGGGCACATTTGCCTTACCCCAAGGTCATCACAACAGTTCAGAATGTGTAATTTGAATTTTTATGCTTTTGAATGAAATTGAGGTGACATTGCGTTTATTAAAACTTAATATCAGTAATCGCTGAAGCTGGCTGCCGCGGTAGGGCAGGGCAGTCAGAGCTCCGGAGGCCGGAGGGCACGGTGCGGAGGCCCGCGGAGTGTAGCCTAAGCGATACGTTATATGTAGTCTTCGTTCATACGTGTCTTGCTCGTTA